>PVKU01013172.1:16897-30696 GCA_004027475.1 Anoura caudifer | reverse complement strand
GGGTGGGGGTGGGGGTGGGGGCGGGGCAGAGGTGCGAAGGACTGATCACAGAGTGAGGGCAGTGCTGCTGTGACAGAGATGAATAGAGCAGGGGACATTCGGGGGTGGGGGGGTGTTTGTTCTGTCTGGTGAGGTGGGAAGCTTTCAAAGAGGAGAGGGGTATCTGGGCCTGGAAGGGATTCCTGACAGGGGTGGGGTGGGAGGTGGGGGTTTGGGAGGTTGGAGTGCACAGGGTGGGGGCATTGTGGGAGGGATGGTGAGACCTCGTGTGAGGGCAAAAGGCTAGGAAAGGGATTTGGGGGGGTGCAGCTCAGGAGGGCTTAGAGAGAGGACAGGGTGCAGAGAAGGGAGAGGTTTTGTGAGGAGATGGATTCAGTGAGGTAATGGGGACCCCGAGAAGAGGCAGGCTTAGAATGAGAGGAGGGGGCTCAAAGGGGGCCTGGGATGCAGAGAGAGGGAAGGGTGGGGCCCTGGGCTCCTGCAATGCCCCCGCACCACAGGAGGAGCCCCCTCGAGGGCCAAGTGTAAGGCCCCAGAGGGATTAGAGCAGCCATCCTCCCATTCAGGGCTTTCCGTTTCGGAAAGAATTTCTGCCACAACAATAGTCTGGCTCCTGCCCGCCCTCTGAGGCGGTGACCTCTGGGCAGAGCCAGGTGCCCAGCACCCGCTGTCCAGTAGTCGCTGGGGGGAGGCGCAGAGGTGGCCAGAGAGAGGAGGGGGCAGTGGGTTGGTGGAGAGGGATACATTAAGCATTTCCCCCCTAAGCACCTAATGAACAGTAAACAAAATAGACAGGATCTCTGCTCTCTTAGAGCTTACAATCTAGTGTTCCAGTGACAAAACCAGCCGCATCTACTGTTTACTATATGCTTGGTAGTACGCTAAGTGCTTTCTGCTCAGAGCCTCATTTACTTCTGACAGAGCCCGAAGTGAACTGGGTGAGGAGACAGGCAGAGAGAGGTGATGTGACCCACCGAGGGTCACACAGCTTGCAGATGGAACAGCTGGGACTCCAGGGCTGGCTCATAGCCCCTGGGTAGCCCGCCGCCTTGCTCGTGCGCAGGCGGGGCTGCAGCAAGTCCAGTCTCTCTGTCCCCACCTTCCTGCTTTGCTGGCTCCGTTGGCTGGGCATGGGGGACAGAAGCAAGGATTGGAATGGGGGCAGCCCAATGGCAGTCCTCACTCCAGTCCTTGTCACCTACGTCTCTGTCACCACATCTCCATCATCTCCGCTCTCCACCACCGTCTTCATCAACATGCCTCCACATTCAGTACAAGGAATGAAAAACACCCAACCTAGACTTAGTCAAATAGGGGAGCACATGGAAAAGAAACAGGGATGTCTCATGAAATGCAGGGGCAAGACATCTGTCCTCCTATCTTGACAAACACACCTTCATAATGACCTGCTGAAAGATGGTTAGCCCTGGCTAGGTAGGTCAGCTGGTTAGAGCGTCGTCCTAATACGCGGAGGATGCGGTTCAATCCCTGGTCAAGGTACACACAAGAATCAACCAATGAATACATAAATAAGTGGAACAACAAATCGATGTTTTTAATTTTCTTTCTTCCTTCCTCTCTCTAAAATCAATTTTAAGATGTTAGATTTTTTTTACACAGAAAAAGTCATCAAAATATTAGAGCTGATTCAGTTTAATTATTATTAAGCATGTATGAGTGTTTTGTTAAAGGGCCAGCAATGTTGAATGAGCAAAAAAGAAAGATGTGATTAATTTATAAATAATTTCATCTTTAGTACATAAAACCTACTTTTCTTGCCTTGATTTCAGCAAAATTACTAATTATGTGGCTATAATTAGGTAACCTCTCTTCAGTCTTTTTTTTTTTTTTTTTTTTTATAGTTTTTCCTTTGCTGAGGTAGTAGCAACTAGAATTGAAAACCAAATTCTTCCTTAGCTGGGTAGCTAAGTGAGTTAGAGTGTCATTCCCCTATGCCAAGGTTGTGGTTTTCTTCCCCTGTCAGGACCTGTACAAGAATCAACCAATGAGTCTTGACGGGTGTGGCTCAGTTGGTTGGGCTTTGTCCTGCAAACCAAAAGGTTGCTGATCTGATTCCCTGTGAAGGCACATGCCTGGGTTGCAGGTTCGGTCCTCAGTTGGGGCATGGGCAAGAGGCAACAGATTGATGTTTCTCTCTCACATGGATGTTTCTCTCCCTCTTTTTCTCCTTCCCTTCCCTTTTCTATAGATTCAATAAAAAGAAAAAAAGAATCAAAAAAAGAATCAACCAATGCATACATAAATAAGTGGAACAACAAAATCGAGGTTTCTCTCTTCCTCTGTTTCTCTAAAAACCAATAAATAAAAAATTTAAAGAAAAGAAAAATTCTCAAAGCAATATTTACATTTAGAGATGAACTATATTATATAACATGTTCAAACATTTAGATGGTTATATATAATAAATTATCATGAACACAGAAAATATTACAATATATTTTAATGGCATTATGTACATCCCTACTTCTATGTCACAGTTTTCACCGTCTCCTACAGCAATTGGCACCATGCTTCTTGCATGCCATGCCTAGTCTTCATTTACAGTTTAAAAGTAAAATATCCTGTTTAATACTGCAGAATGTTCCTCAGCCATCACAGGCGTCATCGCACATACAAACTGTGCTGCGCGTTGGAACACAGTGAAGCAAGAAAATGGATACCCCACACTCGATGGGAAACAATAGTTTCCTGCGCATGAATCTATGGCATTCATGCTCTCCAAAAGGAAGGATGGGACAAGTTAATTAATTTGTTGTTTCTCTTACCAGGGTGCTTTCACCACTGAGCCTTCCCTGCGCTCCACGCAGTGGCTGTCTGCAGTGTCAGCAACAGCGCAAAATTTTGTGACGTGTAACAGTCTTTCATTTTGAGGACACAGGGCAAGGGATGTGGAGAAGCGTTTGTCTGGCTGGGACCGAGAGCAGATGTTGAAGGGCACGGCTTACACTGGGTCCCAAGGGACAGACGCCCACGTGTTCTTCAACAAATGATGTTTGCGGTGTTTTTTGTATCAGTGTTCCTTTAAAGGCAGGGGTCCTCCTAGTGAGTTCTAAGCGCAGCACTGAGCTGTGGCCATGGAAGTGTTGCGTCACACTGAACCTACCCAACTGTGGGGACCTACTTTTCTACGTGAGGAGGGCAGTTCCCGCAGAATGTGGAGGTGGAGGGCGGGGCGATGGTGGCATTATAATCACCATTCCTGTCATCATTACAGCATGATAACTAACACCTTATTCCTACCCCTGCATTATAACTGTCACCTTCTTCAGTCATTGTCAGCTTCCTCATCGTCCCACACGGAGCACCTGCAGTTTTGCCATTCGACAGTGACTCATTTTCTTCTGGCGGTCGTACCCTGACCTGGGCCGCCTTCCTCCCACTCTCAGCCCTTGTGCTCCAGAGTGGGGTAACTGCACTCAGGGTGGGACACTTGACCTAGACCTGGGTCAAAAGTCCATCACATTTCTCTTGCCCTATTACTTCATTTAAAAATGGATAGGTAACCCAAATCATAACCAATGAGACTTGTTGTGACCTCTGAGAAAATGCTTTTCCCGTTGTCCTCGTTGTCCTCGCTGAGCGAGAATCTGGGAAGACAGAACCCTGAGATGACAGCCTGCCCCCAGGACTGTCCCCAGGACTGAGTCAACCAAGAGTGGAGACAGAGAAAACCCACCTCGATGAAGGGAGCCTCTGCACCTGGCCATGTCTGAAGCAAGCCCGTATGTAGTCCTCACAGCTGGGTAAATATATTTCCTTTTGGTCTAACTGTGTTGGGTTGGTTTTTCAGGCACATGAGAAGGAAACACACTGTTTTCTCCAAAACTAGGGTCACCTTCATCACAGTGCCTGTACCCTCGAACATGTGCAGCCTCGGTTTGCTCACCTTTCTAACCCATCTCCATACTAATTTCTCAGGTATGCTGACCAGGGACCTCCAGGTTTGTTATAAAGTGACCTGGAAGAGCAGTAGAAGTTACCATGGAGTCAGGAGACCAACGTTCTGGTCCTGACTTTACTAGGAACTCACACTTGGTCTGGAGCAAGTCACTGAGTAGACACGTGATTCCCAGATGCCACTCCTCGGATGGATTCCAGCTGGCTACACAAAATCTACCTGGGGAGCTTGTTAACAAGACAAATATCAGGACTTCACCCTCCCAGAACCTGATTTAGTGTATCTGGGGTGGAGTCAAGGAGAAAACAAAACCCTGGATCATGCTGATTTTATTAATGAGTGCCCTTACTAGAGATTATGGACTTAATGTTACCTCTTGCAGCCAAAAGTAGCTCTAACAGTTTGCTCACTCAGTAGGATAAAACTAGCACTCAGCGTGACCTGAATATTGCTGATGAGGTTGAGGTGCCAGCACTTCCTTGGTTAATCTGTCTGACGCCTAAGAATACAGGAGTGTTGGAGAAGATTTATCATGTGAAATTGCATATACTCCATGATCCTACTGAGTACATTCCCCAGGAGGGCTCAGAGGGTAGTTCTTCAACTAGGTGCCGAGATAAGTATTTGTGAAAGCAGCATCAGTGTCTTCGAAAAATTTTATGGTGGGTGTCCTCTGTAGCACGGGCATATTGGAAGAGGCGCTACTGAGATGGGCTCCCTGATGTCCCCTGGGGATGATGGCATCTTAGAGGAGCAGAGGCCAAGTGGCAGAGCTGAACTGAACTGCTAGAGTCAAGGTGGGGAATGTGTGGTAGGATGAAGTGATCATCAAAATGTTTTGACTTGCAGGAATTTTTTAAAAGATTTTATTTATATATTTTTAGAGAGGGGGAAGGAGGGAGAAAGAGAGGGAGAGAAACATGAATGTGCGTTTGCCTCTCATGCGCCCCCTACTGGGGACCTGGCCAGCAACCCAGGCATGTGCCCTGACTGGGAATTGAACCCACAACCCTTTGGTCGCAGGCCGGCGCTCAGTCCACTGAGCCACACCAGCCAGGGCAACACTTGCAGGGATCTTTCATCAGAGTGTCTCTAAGAATGAAACAGATTAGCTGCTTATTAAATATTATTGAGGTATATTACAGAAAAACCTCAATGTCTTATGGTCAGAAGCCTAACTTGAATTGTTGTTGCAATGGAGCATCTCAGCCTTTTGGGCTAATTTCCAGATCTAAGCCAGTTCATAGTCCTGAAATCCTGATTGAATAGGAGGCCAGGTCCCTTAGAGGAGAACCCTGCAGCGCTGCCATAACTCTGTACAGTAAGTCTTCTCCAAGAAAGGGAGGGGGGAAAGTGCAGGCATTTTAGGAATTTTTAGACATCGAGTTTGAATTGATGCTAATATGTGGGAATCCAAGATTCAACATGTCGAAAACTAAACTAATGTTTTATATCTCCCGTCCCTCGGAATCTCATGCACCACTACTTTCCTGGTCTCAGCTGATCCTTCATCTCAGCATCTTTCCAGTTGCTCAGGTCAAAAGTGTGGCGTAATCTTGGACTCATCTTCCTTTTTTCATATCTAATCTGTCAGCAACATCCTTTAGCTCTAGCTTCAGAAGACATCCAGATAGGCCTGCTCTCCCTCTCAGGGCACACCCACCTTTGCCTTTCTCACTCCTAAGCTCCAAGGGCCCTTCTTCGGCCTCTGTACCTTGTTTCCTGAGCCTACACAACCCAGCTGGCTCACTTCGACCACCTCTGTAACTTTCTAAACAAACTTTCTCTTATAATTTTTTGGGGAAAAAAAGAATACATCCAGATTTAGATCACTTCTGTCCCACTCCACTCCTACAACCCTGGTCCAGACCATCACCATCTCTCATCTGGTTTGTATCCTCAGTCCCCAGGAACAGTTCGGCTTCTCCAGCTTTTCTTCTGAGATCCCATTCAGAGATCCCAAGGTCACCTGAAGGGGGAGTTTCTTTGAAGCTCCTCCAACACATCTCTTTCTACTCTATTTGAAATTCAGACACCCTTTCCCACTTCCTCCCCTCAACATTTGTTCTACACACAAGTATTAAGCACCCACTAGTTCCAGAGTCCTCATAATTTTTAAATGACTTCAGGAAAGAGATGAGAATAAATCTTTGGTCCATAAAGGGCCAAGATGCTGAGTCATGAGCTCCCTCTGGCCTCCTGAGGTCCTAGCTGCAGCCAGAGAGGCCACCCCTGCTAACTCTAGGGATCTCAACGAGATTGGTCATCAGGAGGTTGGAGCCTAGGCCAGCTCCTGTTCAGTGACACACTGGGAATCTGTGGCCAATCACTTACCCTTCAGAGACTGCCCCCAACAAGACTGTGAGATTAGGTGAACTTGGCGCTGTAAGGCACAGGCAACAGTGATAATTTTGTTTCCCAAAATATCACACCCTATCCTATCACATCTACAAGAAGTAAGTCTGTGGAACTGAGAGGAGGCAGAGATTCAGGCTGGGGAGTGGTTTACCCAAGGACACCCAGAAAGCGCCAGTCTGATTGTGCTTGAGCAAGGTGTTCCAGGCCCATCCTCCAGAGGGCAGGCTTTACCCTTCAAGAAGCCTTCTTGATCCATTTTTGCCTGCCGGCTGTCTTTCCGCGCTCCCCATAGCCCCAGGGGTCCACACCTCAGCTCTGCTCTTCCACCTGGTGACCACTCCGCTGGTTATTTACCTTGATACTTGGTGCTTGGTAATACCAGTGAACCCATAAGAGCAGCAATCCCTTTTATTTGTATATTTTTCCTGCAGTTTATGAAATATCTTCACATTATTTTCATTTGGTTTGCAAAGGAACTTAGACAAATAATTGACTATTGGGGCCATTTTTTGGAAGAGGTAACTGAGGCTCACCAAGGTGAAGTTGCTGCACCAGATTCGCAGAGTAAGCTCTGCTGCTGCTGCTATCACAGACATTTACCAAGCACTTGCTATGTGACGTCAAGGGTTAATTTATTTAATGCTACGGTAATTAAGACAATGAAGTATTGACATAGGGATAGAGCTACAGATGACTGAACTTACAGAGCTTATTAATTGTAAGGTTCGAAGCTCCCATGTCCTCACTGAATTTTTATTTATTTGCTCTCTCAGTTACGAGGAGAGGTGTATTAAAATACCCCACGATGGGATGGCAGATTTGTCCATTTCTCTCTAGCGTTTTGAAGCGATGCTACTTGATGCATAGCAATTTAGACATGTTCTCTCTCTGGTGACTTGACCTTATCATTATATAGTGACCCTCTTTAGTGATGCTTTTTGCTTAAACATAATTTCATCCTTTTTTCTCCCTGGTGTTTCTTTTTTCCAAACTTTGTTAATCTGTGTTTTTATGTTTTAGGTTTGTCTTTTGTGAACAAAACATCGCTGGATTTTATTCTTTTATTTGTTCCGACATCCTTTATCTTTGAATTGAGATTAATATAGTTTTTGTTCCTGTCATCTTATGTGCATTGTTAGTCATGCTTTCCCACCACCCTCCATTTTAAAAACTTTTTTTATCTACCGATTTTTGAGAGCAAGAGAGAAGAAGAGAGAAACATTAATTTGTTGTTCCCCTTATTTATGCATTCATTGGTTGATCCTCGTATGTGCCCTGACTCTGTATGGAACCCACAGCCTTGGTGTATTAGGAGGATGCTCTAACCAACTGAGCTACCTGGCCAGGGCTAACATTTTTTTTAATTGATTTCTCCCCCTAGAAACATGTATATTGCTACAAATCCACTAACATTTCAGGGGGTTCAAGATTCTCTAAGGTCCATTCATGGATCCTGTGTTAAGAACCCATGAATGTTATAGTGCTGAGAGATGGAACAAAAAGACACATTCATTTCTAAGCTTTTTTTGTTTTGCTTTATTTTCTAAATATTTTATTTACTTATTTTTAGAGAGAGGGGAAGGCAGGGAGAAAGGGTGGAGGGGAAACATCAATCTGCTGCATCCCACATGCCCCCAACTAAGGATCCAATCTGCAACCCAGGTATGTGCCCTGACTGGGAATCGAACCTGAGACCTTTTGGTTCACAGGCCAGTACTCAATCCACTGAGCCACACCAGCCAGGATCATTTTTCAGCTTTTATTTAGAGCTCCTATTTCTCTGCTTGTCTTCAAAGACCATTCATAATCTGATCTCACTGTATTCATCTCACCTTTTTTTACCTGGCACGCATTCTCGGCAATAGTCCATCTAGGCATCTCCAGGATCTCTCCTCAATTTTATACTTGCCTCCATTTGTGCAATGTGGAGTAGTCACTGAGATCATAGGCTCTCAGGCCAACACAGCCTGGGTTTAGATCCCGAACTAGCTGTGGACCTGGGCAGGTTATCTACCCTCTCTGTGCTTCTGTTTCTGTACCTGTAAAATGGCAGAGAACAGTACCTACCTTGCACGGTTCTGGAGGATATGAGTCAGTGCATTTGAAGTGCTTAAAGCAATGCCTGACTCATAATAAGTGCTTGAGCCATTTTAGTTGTGAATACTGTTCGTTTCCGTATAGCTTGTCATTATTAGTTTCCTATATCTCATCTGTAAGCTGGGAGAGGATTCTCGTAAATAAAATAGTCCTGAAAAGTCTCTAACAAAGTACCTGGCGTATAGTAGGGCTCATTTTCTTGAGAGGCAATTTTCCTTTTGCTGTTTCAAGGGGGAAATAGAGCTCTCTGTACTGGAAGTCTATGGCTTCACTTGTCCCAGTGGAGAAACAAATGCTTTGCTTTGCAATCTCAAGGGCAATGAAATGGCTCAAAAAGTTGAAATGCAGGGGAATGAGCAACCCCACCACCTCAACAAGGGTGGTCTTGTGAGACTGAAGGAAATGGACAGGTGGCTGGTTCTGTGAGAACTAAGCTCAAGCAGCAACTCCTGGCAAGGAGACTTCTGATGAGATGGAATGTGACTAAGGTACCAATGTTTGAACAGGGCATGAAGAAAACTCCATGAACAGGAGATGCTGAACCATTTGGACTTGGTCAATAAGCATGTCAGTGGACAGACTGAAGCCCTTTTCCAAGTCTTATCCTGGAGAAATTCCTTGTGATCTTGGTTGTTTGGGAATAAAGAAATACGACATTTCCTATATCTTAGAGCAATTTTTTTTTAATGCTGACTCTAGGACATTGCTTTTTAGAGAGAGACTAAGTGAAAGAAACATCAATGTGAGGGAGAAACATTGATTGGTTGCCTCCTGTATGCACCTGGACCAAGGATCATACGTGCCCAGACCACAGATCAAACCTGCAGCCCAGGTATGTGCCCTGAGTGGAAATCAAATATGCAACCTTTCACTTACTGGATGACATTCCAACCAACTGAGTCACACAGGCCAGGGCTTAGAGCAAATTTTTTTTCCAGCTCATGCTGCTTCATTCTTTCTTTCTTAAAAGTAAAATAAAATATATATATATGTTATTGATCATGCTATTACAGTTGCCCCAATATTTTCCCCCTTCCGCCCAGTATCCCCTTCCCTCCAGTAATCCTCCCCCTTAGTTCATGTCCATGGGTTGTACACTTAAGTTCTTCAGCTTCTCCATTTCCTATACTATTCTTGACATCCCTCTGTCTATTTTGTACCTATCAATTATGCCTCTTAATCCCTGTACCTTTCCCCCCATTTTCCCCCTTCCCCCTCTCAGCTGTTAACCCTCTAAATGATTTCCATATCTATGATTTTGTTCCTGTTCTGCTCATTTGCTTTGTTTGTTTTTTTAGATTCCGCTCTTGATAGTTGTTAATTTGTTGCCCTTTTAATATTTATAGATTTGATCTTCTTCTTTTTCTTAAATAAGTCCCTTTAACATTTCATGTGATAATGTCTTGGTATTGATGAACTCCTTTTAGCTATACCATGTCTGGAAAGCACTTTATCTGCCCTTCCATTCTAAATGATAGCTTTGCTGGATTGAGTCATCTGGGATGTAGGTCCTTTCATGACTTTGAATACTTCTTTCCAGCCCCTTCTTACCTCAAGGTTTCTTTTGAGAAATCAGCTGATAGTCTTATAGGAACGCCTTTGTAGGTAACTGTCTCCTTTTCTCTGGCTTTTTTTCTCTTGCTTCTTTTAGGATTCTCTCTTTATATTTAATCTGGGCTAATGTAATTATGATGTGCCTTGGTATGTTCCTCCTTGGGTCCAACTTCTTTAGGACTCTCTGAGCTTCCTGGACTTCTTGAAAGTCTATTTCCTTTGCCAGATTGGGGAAGTTCTCCTTTATTATTTGTTCAAATAACTTATCAATTTCTTGCTCTTACTCTTTTCCTTCTGGTATCCCTATGATTCAATGTTGGAATGTTTAAAGATGTCCTGGAGGTTCCTAAGCCTCTCCTCATCTTTTTGAATTCGTTTCTTCATTCTGTTCTGGTAGAATGTTTCTTTCTTCCTTCTGCTCCAAACTGTTGATTTGAATCCCAGTTTCCTTCCCATCACTATTGGTTCCCTGTACATTTTCCTTTATTTCACTAGCATAGCCTTCATTTTTCCCTCTAATTTGCAACCACATTCAACCAATTCTGTGAACATCCTGATTACCACTGTTTTGAACTGTGCATCTGATAGGTTGGCTATTTCTTTGTCGCTTAGTTGTATTTTTTCTGGAGATTTGATTTGTTCTTTCATTTGGGCCATTTTTTTTTTGTCTCAGTGCACCTGTTATGCAATGATGGGCGGAGCCATAGGTGTTCACCAGGGCGGGGTTGTGACGCTGTACATGGGGGAGGGGTCTGAGAGGGAACAATGGCACTTGCTCTGCTCTCTGCCAGATTTCAGTCACTTCCCTCGCTACCCACAATCAAACTGGGCCCTTCTGGTGCCAACTCCTGGGTGGGTGGGTTTGTGTACATTATAGGACCCTGTGGGTCTCTCCAACGGACTCTCCTGTGAGGCTGGGAGTTTCTTTCACTGCCACTTAAACCCCCACAGATGTTTTCAGTCAGAGGCTTTGAAGCTTTATTTTCCCGAGCTGGAAACCTGGGTTGCGTGGTCTGACTCACTCCCCAGTTGTTCCTCCCAGTTTATCCACACACAAATGTGGGACTGCCCGTTCCACCAGCTGCTGCCTCACCCATCCTGGTCCTCCAGCCGCCGCCTTGCTGTGAGTTCTCTCTATCCAGCTGCTGGTCTCCACCCCTCCTACTGGTCAGGGCGAATGTTTCTTCTTTAACTCCTTGGTTGTCGGACTTCCATACAGTTTATTTTTCTATCAGTTCCGGTTGTTTTTTGTTTTTAAATTTGTTGTTGTCCTTCTTTTGGTTGTGCGAGGAGGCACAGTGTCTGCTTTTCTCTTGCTGCTTTTAAGATTCTCTCTTTATCTTTAACCTTTGGCATTTTAATTATAATGTGTCTTGGTAGGGTTCTCTTTGGGTCCAACTTGTTTGGGGCTCTCTGTGCTTCCTGGACTTGAATGTCTATTTCCTTCACCAAATTAGGATAGTTTTCATTTATTGTTTTTTCAAATAAGTTTTCAATTTCTTTCTCTTTCTCTTCTCCTTCTGGCACTCCTATGATTCGGATGTTTGTACATTTAAAGTTGTCTTAGAGGTTCCTAAGCCTATCCTCATTTTTTAAAATTCTTTTTTTCTTCTTGCTGTTCTGATTGAATGCTTTTTCCTTCCTTGTGTTCCAAATTGTTAATTTGATTCTTGGCTTCATCCTCTCCACTGTTGGTTCCCTGTAGATTTTTCTTTATTTCACTTAGTGTAACCTTCATTTCTTCCCTTATGTTTTTACCATACTCAGTGAATTCTTTGAGCATCCTCATCACCAGTGTTTTAACTCTGCATCTGATAGGTTGGTTATCTCCATTTCCTTTAGTTCTTTTTCTGGGGATGTGTTCTGTTCTTTCATTTTGGCCGTATTTCTTTGTCTCCTCAATTTGGCAGCCTCCCTGTGTTTGTGTCTGTGAATTAGGTAGAGCTCCTTTGACTCTCTGTAAAAGGCATCCATCTGGATGAATGTGGCTTCTTTAAATCCTTGGTTGTTGGACTTCCATATGGCTTGATTTTCCTGACAGTTCTGGTTGTTATTTGTTTTGAGAAATAGTTGTAATTCTCTCTGTGGTTGCACAAGGAGGTGAAACATGTCTCTCTATGCCTCCGTCTTGATCAGAAGTCTAGAGCAAATTTCTAATGACACATTATGTACTTTATTTTCTCAACTAAGTGCAGGGGCTGTGTGACCCTCCTTTGTGACTCTTGCAGTCCTTTCATTAGTAATTTTCCATGATGAGTAGAATAATTGAATTTTAGAGCTAGAAGGACTCTTGGAAATTTTACCTAGTTAGTGTTGACTGTGATTACTTATATGAAGACCAAAGATATCACTCTTTTGAAGTACTATGTCCTTGAAAGAAATCCTGAAGTCAGAAGTTTCTCCTCTCCACAGAGGGAGGGTGGCCTGGGGCAGGATGGTCGTGTACTGTGACAGGGTGTCACGTGGATGGTGAATGCAAGCTGAGTGTGTGAGCGGACACAAAAGGGATGATCGTGCGTGGGGTATGCAAGACAAGTGTGTGCCCCCTACAGTTCTTCCCCCACCTACACATTGGTCTTATTTGATCTGGTTGTCACCCCAGCCCCACCAGGCCAACTGGAGATGAAAAGAAGTTTCTCTTCTAAGGACTGGGCCTAAGATAAACATGTAATTTAACCCCAAAGAATTCCTTTGTTCTCCACAGCTCATTGTAGCCCGCACGTACTGACATTCCTTTGGGAAAGACTGTAAGAGCTAAGTGTCTTCTTCTATCTGCTGGTACTGATATGATCAGAGGGGTTGAGGGCTCACCAGATCTCTCACTAGCTTCAGGAAATCCTGTTAAACTGGAAGACCCAGGGCCAAGTAAAATCTCTGGAGCAGACTGCTTAGTTTGTGAGTCAGCTGGAGAAGGACCAGAGCTCCTGCAGACACAGATAGTTGTGTTTTGACATTTAAACCTAGATAAGAATGGGTTCCACCCAGTTGACAACCAGTCAACTCCAGCCTTTCTTTGGCTAGTCTGTGACTTAGCTTTCCAATCCCTTTGGTTTTCATTCTTTTCCTTTCAACATCCACCCCACTTACCCTGTACCCAGAGTTTTCATGCAGTGGTTCTTTATGTGACTAGAATAGTGGTTCTTATAATAGTGAAAATAGTGGTTCAAAGATTTTTTGGACCTTTTCAAGAATCTGTGAAAAGTTATGAACTCTCTCCATGGAAAAATGCATATATACATAAAATTTTGCTTGTGATTCTAGTCCGTCCACTGATAATCCTGGATTCCTTTGTTGAATTCTGGCTGAAGAAGCCCTGCCCTAGAGTAAAATACCTAGTAGCTCAGTTAGTTGGAGCACTGTCCTGATACACCAGGGTTGTGGGTTTGATCTCTTTGGTCAGGACACATGCAAGAATCAACCAATGAATATGTAAGTGGAAGAGCAAATTGATGTTGCTTTCATTCTCTCTCTCTCTTTTAAAAAAAATTCTTTACAGGTTTGGACATTTCTCATGTTGATATGTGTATTATCTCTGACCCTTACAAAACCTCTGAAATGTAAATATCATCTCCATTTTACAGATAGAGGAACTGACGCTCAGAATAAAGTGACTTGCCCATTGCCACGCATTAATTATGTAGGTGTTTGCAAAAGCTAGTATTCAACATGAGATCTGCTACACCAAAGCAGGTACTTCTGCTACAAAGCCATGATGCCTTTGGCAATAGCAGATTGCCTAACTTCTGTTGAGGAAAAGCTAAACCTGAAATACTGGGGCTGAACAGGAAATGAAAGTGTGAAGTCAAACAAAAGCCCGGGCATCTCTTAAAAAAAAAAAAAAAAAGAAAGAAAGAAAAACAAAAAAAAAACG
>PVKU01013172.1:0-16797 GCA_004027475.1 Anoura caudifer | reverse complement strand
AGGTGTGGTCGGTAGGCTTCGCAAGTAGGAGTTATTATCTAACCACAAACCAACTGTCTATCATTGCCCTGCACTTAGCAGACATCTATGATTGGTCCACAGGGAGCAACATTTGAATTTAAAGAAAGGACCAAAATAACTAAGGGCCATTACTTCAGTGAGAAAGATAGAGCTTTGTTGTTAGAGAAAACTCTAACTGGGGTCAGAGATTAGGCACTAAAACCCTGTGTTAAGGTAAAACCATTACCTCAACTAACTGGTGTTATTACTAAAAATTCCTCATCAAGAAATCAGCTCCTATTTTAAGTAAAACCTATTGAAAACATATGTGAAAGCATGTGAAGGCACTTTGTAAACTACAAAGGGTTACAGAAAGGCTAGTAAATACAAATACTTATAGCTTAAGATTTAATTTAAAAAAATTAATCTTTAAATAGAAAGCAAAACTTGCCTGTCTACAAAGGCTATACCAGGGAAGGGTGGCAGAGTCAGAAGCAGCCATAATTTCTGATGCCTACTTTTCTACTCATCACTACCTCCCGCAAATGTTTTCTGCCTCCCATTGTCCCTGTGCTGTTCCATGGGACCATCGAGTGCACTGTACCCTCAGTACTTTGTTTATTCTGGAGAAAGCATACATAATAGAACCTACAAAGCAAAGAAAAAAGTGGGCCAGATGATTTCATAGAAAAGAAATCATAGCCTCAAGTTGCAGATTGAGAAGCTGCATCTCCTTCAGTCTGAGTCTGGAATGCATCCTTAGCTTAATGAGATAGGAAGATAAAAAAAAAAAAAAATCAGGCAATACAAGTTCTTCTGACAAATACTGAAAGACACTAAGCACTAAAACTTTAGACAACTTAAAAGGCTGAAAGGAACTCCTATAATCCAATCATATTTTCCTCAGTAATAGCTTCTATTACAGAAAGTTTAATTTAATAGATAAGGCTGAAAATGACATTGTTTCAAATTTTATATCCTCTATTACATTCATGAAGTAAAGCGCTACAGGACTATTCAGAGAGCCACCAAAGCAGTAATGTAGAATTCTCACGGTTTATGGTTTTTTTTTGTTGTTGAAACTCACTTTATTTAAAAAAAAAGTCATGAACAATAAATTACAATCATTTTCCCCCCTTTTATAAATTCTTCATAAAATATATTCGACAATTTTAAAAGAAAATTTCAAAAGTTGCTTTCATTTTTGAAGTGCTGATGACTTATTTTTTGACCATTTTGTCATGCTGGTGAATTATTTTGTAGCTGCTACAATAGTTTGATAAACATTTTACAATTAAAAACACCAACAAAAAGGAAAAAACAGACCAGCAGAAAAAACAATTCAGTGTGCTATTTATCTGACACTTAACACTTACTTTATCATAATGACAAAGTATCCCTTAGCACCAAAAAATCTACAGGAACCCCATCTTTCTAAGTGACAACTAGTGCAAAATAACATTCTAGGAACTAACTGTACAACCCCATATTTTAACTGGCCACAGCTGCCTATAAGTTTATTTGAAATATTTGGTCTTTTTTTCAATTAAGACAAATTTCATAAAACACTATAAACCATGGCAAGAGACTCTATGAAGAACAAATTGTTTATTGAGTACCTATTATGGGCAAGGCACTATAAAATTCTTGCTTTCATTTTTCCTCTAGCAAATATTCAGGAATTTTCAAGTATCACTAATCATCTTGTATTTTTTACTCCTGGTTGGAAACGACCTGTGGCTATAAACTGTTTTTAAATTGTCATTTTATCAACTGACCTTTAGTGCTGAGCACACAGTAGGTACTTAATAAATACCTCCTTGACTGAAAGAACAAATAAAGACAAAGAATTTACTATCATTTTGCTTGGTATCATAGTCTATTTTAGAATACAAGGACTTAAAAAAATTCCAGAAGAAACTACCTGATCACCTCACACCCTTACCACCAATGAAAGAATTCTGCTTCACAGGTAAAATCTTTCAAAATAAATTATAATCATTAACTTTTAAATAAAGCAGGACCAAAAACTATGTACTTAGGAAACCATGGCTCCAAACACACAGATATTCGAAGAGCAAATGAAGTGCTGGAATGCTATCACCTGAATCATGAACCTCTGCCATGTTATTGACAGACACCATAACAATGCTTTTTATTTCCAATAAGTCAATCCCCTTGGCCAGGTCTATGTTATACTAATTTGGTGACCCAGCGGTTCAGTTGTCATGAGGTGCCAGTTTTCCACCTCTTGTTATCTTGAGTGATGTTAAAATGATTTTGTTTTTATTTTAAAAGGCTTTATTTCAATAAAACCTTTTAGCCCAAGTTTTGAACCTTTGGATCAAGTAACACATAGTTCAGAAATTTTATGTACTCTAATCCCTTTGTGCTTTTTCACCTCCTATAGTCCCCTGAACAAATTTTAAATAAGGAAAAATTTATGATAGCAATGTTCCAAAAGTTGTGGAGTTCAAAAGGAACATCTGAAGAGACTATGCAAACTATCAATGATTTCAATATTCTAGTCTTTTAAAATACTTTTGACCAAAGATTCTAGTGCTTTAATAAAGATTAACCTAGATACATGGTTTTAAGTTCTCTCTAACCTTAAAGGCTAATGTTCTGTTTTAGGAAAACCTTCTTTCCTTAGACATTAACTACCTGCATTTACAGAAAAACAAACTGGAGACAACCATGGAAGGCAAACATCAAACTGACTTCCAGGAGAATAACGGTCTATTGGTTTTGACATAGACCATACCAAGTGATTGTATAAAGTCTCTAACTTTTCTACTTGAAAGATATAGTTGATGCCACAATATATTATCCATTTGCCAAACTATAAAGGTATCATCTCCCACATTAGCAAAAGGTGATCAACATTTAATACAACTACATCACTACCATTACTGTGTCAAATTAGACAAGAGAAGACAGCATTAATGCTGAAATGAAAGGAATTCCAGTGATGAAACAAGAGACCCTATTAGGGCGGGTAATGTGAGGATAGAGCTCATTTGGTTTCTTCAATTTTATGCTGAGGCTCAGACATAAAGTCTTGAAATAAAAAATTAATATATCAAGTACTGTAGTACATATATATACCAACGTCTTCAGAAACAGAAAAATCCTGTATTCGGATTGCAGATGCTCAAGTGCAGACATGTCCCAGTGCAGTGGTTTAATTGATTAATTGAATGCTTGGTTACCTAAAGAAGGTAAGACTGAATCATAAATACCCTTGCCAACCTGCTACCACACAACTGTGTGCCTAATTCTATTCCTGCAGCTACAGGGCACTGGAGAGTTCAAACATACTTCAGCAGCTTTGGATCACTTAATTTCATTTAGGTTTAATTAGATTATTTTAGGCCCTCCAAAATGATCCCTTAAAAAATTGTATGTTACAAAAATAAAAAAACTTAGTATGATTTCATTAGAGGGAGGGAGAGGGTAGGATGAAGGAAGGTTCTTTTATTTCTCATCACTGATTTCACCAGCAAATCTCAAAAAACCCAAACCTACATCAAATAATTTAAACAGAAGTGGCATTTTCTTCATGTGGAATGCAAAATGCACACATTCACATACTTACATATACATAAATATATACATATATGTTTCCTTTACAAAGCTTCAAAGGTTGCATTACCAGCATGCAAACCTCTTCTTCCATGGAAATTCCTAATACTGACAAGGAATGTCTAAAATACTTAGAGACATATTTCCAGAAAACTGGACTCTCTTTTCTTCTTGGCTCTTAGAGAATTTTCCTGCCAAACTTCTACCAATGATCACTAAAAAATTTACATCCACATTGGTAATACATTTATAACATACTAACAAAATGGCCAGCTTGGACTTAAGAAAAATGAGGAAAAAAACACCCCACAATAAAATCTAACCCCTTAGAAGGTGGAGTTCATCTTTTTATATTCTTTTTCAGCCACATTATGTTGCATCACTGTTAAAAACAGAAGCAGCATATTTTCCAATATATTTGCAAATAATATGTGTCACGTTTCCCAGCTGCTATCTTTAAATGCAATTTGTACTAATCTGAGTTCTAGTTCAAAAGCATCTGGACGATCCTGAGGATTTGCAGCCAGCATTTCCTTAATCAGTTGTTTCATTCGCCCATTCATAGACTTTTTCTTCACAGGAATGAGAAGTTCCATTTTAGGATTTTCCAGAAGTGCCTCCCCAACAGGCACAATCTCAGTTCCTTGTTTTACATAACTCCCCAAGAGTTCCTTCTTTGTCTCTGTGTCTATAAATGTGATCCTTTCCAGCATTGCCCAGATGATAATCCCCAGAGCAAAGATGTCAGCCTTTGCTGTGTAATGTCCCTCCCACACTTCAGGAGCCATGTAGAAATCTGTTCCACAGGCTGTGGAAAGGAAACACTTGTTTACACTGACAGGTTCTTCTGGGTTCTGTCCAGAGGCTGAACACACTTTACTTAGACCAAAATCAGCCACTTTCAGTGTGGGTTCCAAGTCATTGGTATCCAACCTGCTTTGAGAAATCAAGATGTTATCAGGTTTAAGATCTCGGTGGATTATCTGGTTTTTATGCAAGAAAGCCAGGGCACTGCTCAGCTGAAGCATGAAGCTGGTGTTAGTTTTGCGATTGGGTTTCCTGGACAACAGATACTCATTCATATCTCCTCCGTCACAAAAATCCATCACAAACCACAAGTAATAGGCGCTTCTGGGATCAAAGGCAATTTCTCCTTTTAGTGAAGTCTCTACAAGCTATAAGAAGGAAAAAAAGACAGAATACAATCATTTGCACAGTTCATGCAATTCAGCTACTGTATTTTGCTGTGTATAATGCACACCCATGTTTTTGGCTGAAACTTTCAAGAAAAAATTTTTTCATTTTAATTTTTTAATTCAATTATTTATTTATATTTAGTTATTGTTTTTTTGTATTACAAAGGAATTTTAGCCTTTATTTTTGAACATACAAATATAGTTATTGCTTTCTAGACTTACACTTTTAACGCATAAGCATAAATGAATTAAAAACGTATATAGATACGGAATAGTACGACCCATGTATAATGCGCATCCTTATTTTTCCCTCAAAATTTGGGCAAAAAAGTGCGCATCATAAATAGCAAAATACGATATATAAAAAAAGTAGCTGGTTAAGTTAGTCTCCAATTTTACATGGATATTCCATACATATTTTATTTGGTCAGTGTTTTCATATGTTCACTTTAAACTTCAGTACTTCAAACTGTCACTTCATCCCTAATGAGTACATACCAAATCTCTAAGTCAAGAGGTAAAAACTTACTTAAAAATAACTTTATTTTGAAAAGTGTCCAATTGGCTGGACATTTTCTGCATGTGTCAATGGAGCTGAACTCTATTCGTTTAGCTAATAGCTTCATGAAAAGATGCATGTTTTAGTAGCTAGACATTGGGAGACTGCCAACTAGGATATAAACATCAATTAGGAAATTCTATTAAATGAAACTGCCTAAAATATTTCACTTACTCATTGCACATACACTATCAACATCATCTGAGAAATCAAGAGAAAAAACAATCAAGGAACAACTAGTTACTATAGAAACAAAGTGCTCCTGTAGTCACTGATGAAAGAAGCCTGACCTCATTACTTCATACACTTCTACAGGCATAATGCAAATATGTTGGCTATCTCTATTACTGGATGGCTTCTACACCAATTTGTAACAGTCATATCTGCATTTCGATACGAAAATTCAAATCTAAGTTTGTATATTTCTGTGAGAAAAGCTGAAATCTAGAATAAATCAGTTTTGTTATTATCTAATTATAGATCTATTACTTGAAATTCAAGAATACTAGTTACTTCACTGAACATGAACTACCATTCTAAAATACAGGCAGCATTTACTGCTTTGAAAGCATGTGTCCTATGGCGTCCTTTTCAGACCCGTGGGTTTAATAGAAACTTAGTAGGGAAGCCAAAGAGTTTCCATAGTCTCTTCTGATGTTCCTTTTGAACTTCCACAACTTTTGGAATTTTATTTTTTAACATATTTTTCTTTTCATCCTCATCTGAGGACATGCCCATTAATCTCAGAGAGAGGGGAATGGAGGAGGGGAGAGAGGGAGAGAAACATCAATGTGAGAGAGAAATGTCAACTGGCTGCCTAAACCTGAGACCTTTTGGTTTACGGGACTATGTTCCAACAAACTGAGCCATACAGGCCATGGCTAGAAATAACAATTTCAATAGAGCTACATAGCACTGAATACTTCCCAGGTGCGAAATATTGTATCTGCATCACCTCTAACTTTGACAACTCCCATGGAAGTTAGAAATTATTATTCCTATTTTACATACAAAGATACAGATGCTGGAAAAAGTTAGGTTATTTATTCAAGGTCATATACCTAGCAAAAAGTGCCACAAGTCAAACAGAGATCTATCAAGATTTAAAAAAGGGAAGATATTTCTAAACAAAAAGGTGCTTTTGATGAAAAAAAAAAAAAAAATCACTGAATCAAGTCTGGAAATACTAACATTTTAAAGCCTTGAAAGGCCAGCTGATGCCTAGTTACTATAAAGATTGCTTGATCTGGACTCAAGAATACCATTAGCACTAAGTTATATGTTTACATGTTTTTTGGAAAAAGATTATGCATCTTGATCTCCAAAATTCAATGCCAAGTTCAGTAAGGTTCTATACACTTTTTAGAGGAAATGTGGTGGTAAGAATGTTTCTGATACCTTCTATGAGTGCAACTTACAAAATAAGCACTTTTATTTTTATTTTTTAAAGACTTTATTTATTTTTAGAAAGAGGGGAAGGGAGGAAGAGAGGGAAATACTGATGTGTGAGCGATACATGGATCAGTTGCCTCTTGCAAGCCCCCAACTGAGGACCTGGCCTGCCACCCAGGCAAATGCCCTGACTGGGAATTGAACCAGTGACCTTCTGGTTCACCAGTGGGCATTCAATCCACTGAGCCAGGGCTAAAATAAGTGCTTTTAGAAAAACAGAGGCAAAATAATTGTGTTTTTTTATTCAGTCTTAGGAGAAAAAACAAAACTTGCATGTTAAACTGCAATATAAATTAGATTCTCAAGATTAATATTTGTTCACCATAAAATGAAACTTGGAAGTTTCTAATTACACGCATATTGTGTTTGTTTTTTGTTGTCTCTAGCCTATAAGCCTTTTTATTAATTATTACTTTTAATGTTCAACCAAGGGTATATCCATTGATTCCCAACAGGAAGGGAGATAGAGACAGCGAAATATCCATTTGTTGCCTACTGAATGCGCCTGGCAGGGCGCTGAACCTGCAACCTAGGCATGTACCCTGACCAGGAATTGAACCCTTAACCCTTTGGTCTATGGGACAACACTCCAACTGAGCCAAACCAGCCAGAGCAAGCTTTGTTGTTTTAAAAACAGACTTTTGTATCCTGATGGTAAATTCTGAATTTAGACACACTCACGGAAAATTGTTTCCTTTTCCAGGAATGACTGGACTTAAGAAGTTTTGCTCTGGCCTTTACCTAGCTATGTCTTAATTACCTTTTCTCCTTAACTGGTATAGAGCTAGTGGACATTTTAATCTAAGGCAGAAGCCAACCTAAAAAACAAAACAAACCCCCAACCTTTTCTGTTTTCCTATGTTAATGCTTTTCCCAGGCCTACAAAATAGTACCTTGGAAGCGAAAGAGTAATCTGGAGGTTAAGAGAGCATAAGTTTTTTGCTGACAGATAGTCCTATGTTCAGCTCCCAATTCTGCTACCTATTAGCTGTGTGACTTAGGATAAATTCACTATGTATTCTAAGCCTCAGTTTCTTCATTCATAATGTAGATAATAATAGCACTCTTCTCATAGTATTGTTCTGAGCAACTGCTCTTAAAGCACTTAGCACAGAGCATGGAACTAAGTAGGAACCCAAATGTTAGCTTTATCATTGTTAATAACATTCAGGTGTTAAGCCACGTACTTCATGAATATTAAATGGAACTGAATGGTTAAGAAACCATATAACCTTGTAAAACAGCAGAGGCTTACGTTCAAACCAGTGCCCAGTTATCTATGGGTGATGCTATTGGTTGTGGAGTTTTTCCTTTTCTTCTGTCTTCAGTTTTTTAAAAAAATCGATTTCAAATAAGTTAACTTATTAAACTCTAGTCTTGATCACTTCTCTAGCTCCTGTGTTGCCCTATTCCTATGCAAATTGGCAAGTATCATGGCATAACAGGTGGCTTATGTTATTTTTAGGTATTTGCATCACAGGTTTAAATAAAACCGTGTTTTAAAGCAAACATCTACTCAATTGTTAGTAGACCCCTCACTACTCCTAACTATACAAACACCTGCATTTAAAAGTACTTCATCTGACTCTTTCATTCCTCTTCTTGCTCACCAATGCTACGTTCAAATCATTTATATTTCCCATTCAACCACACATACCTGTAAATAAAGGGAAGAATTAGAACCATGGGACATCTTTTGCACCATTCCATCTTTTTGCAGGATGCATTCCTCCAAGTGAATCACATTTGGATGTTGGCTCTTGATACTGCTTAGTGCCCAGAACTCACGCAAGGCTAGTTCAACATTCTCAGGAGCATGGCATCGAATTTTCTTCACTGCCACCCGAGCAGAGGTCTTTCTGATAACTGCTTCATACACAACACCGTAACTACCTCGGCCTACCTCCCGTATTAGATCGTACTTTGGCTGGCTACTCACCATCTTCAAGGTCAAGGTTTCTGGAAAAATAAACAAAGTGCTCTAATGAAATTAAGCATGCATACTGGCTTGTATGTCTTAAGTATGATTTTGTTATCATTTACCTCACTGTTTACTTTGCTTGGAAGGTATCTGCTATACCTTGGGCAAATCTAAATATTTTGATATAGTAAAGCAGCTAACATTTATATAGTACTTACCATGTATCAGGAACCAAGTACTTTACAATATTGAGTAGGGCAAAAATAGGTTTACAGTTGTAAGTACACAAAAGTTTATTCCTGTATCATTTTATTAATTATTGTATTATTTTCCATACTGTAAACCTACTTTTGCCCCACCCTATATTCCAGATATCAACCTTTTGTCAGATATACTACTAATCCACTTAGTCTTCATAATAATGTTATGAAATAGATACTACCATGGTCATTTTATAGATGAGAAAATTAAAGCATGGAGAGTTTAAGCAACATGCCCAAGGTCACCCAGGAACTGAGATCTGAAACCAGGCCACCTGGCTGTGACACCTGCAATTTTAACCACTACACTATATTGCTTCGTACCCAAACTGCTTCAATATATCACTGTTAAAGATAAACCAAAAAATTCAGCATTCTTACTTATTGATCATGACAAATGAAGTTCCAACTTCTCTTTAAAGCTGACACACATGAAAAGGTCATGAAACAGCAAAAATAAAAACAAAAAAGCAAAAACCCATCAGAGTTAGAAATACAAACACCTGGTTTATGTTTAGGGACAGATCGCATATAGAACTGAAAATATGTAGTTTTTATTATTTGCAAGTAAAAAGTCAAAATACACATATGCTTCTATTTTAATTTTGTTACTTCCTTCTTTCTTGCAAACTAAATGAAAATAAATTGTGGAGAATAATGTTCCTTTAAAATGAAGGAAGCTACTTCAAATATGATTACCCTTCTGTGGTTGAACAATAGTTACTTAGGTCTACTTCATTTTTGCCAACAAAAACTGTCCTACGAATTAAGGGGCTCTCTTTGGGGGAACAAAAAGCTACTGACCCTTGAGCCTGAAAAATTCGGAACAGCTGCTTTTAAGTCCAAGTATCAATTTAATAAAGAAAACAAAAGCGTCTGAGATTGCTTCTTAGTCCCACTTCCTCTGATTGGACACCCACCCTGCAAATTCCTAGTGCATTTCCTAGTGTCTGATTTCCTGGCCCAGAATCTTGTGTCCCGACTACACAGCAGACTTTCTTTTCTGCTCTCCGTGGATCTCCAATTATTGTCCATCTCAAAGAGGCTGTGTCTTTGAAGCTGTCCCATATGGGGGAGGGAGGGTGTTTATGAAATCCTGGCGATCCGGATCAAAACACTGCACGGTGATGCGTCCGGTGCGGACCTCCGTGACCGGGGCCGGCATTTCCCGGGCCCCCACGCCCGCTGGGCTAGTTCGGCGCTCGGGCACGGGCCGCCGGGCTGCACACCTGCAGGTGCCCGGGCAGGGCCAGTCCTGGGCAGAGGTGCGGCCCGGCACCACCGTGCAGGGCCCAGCTCATTGGCCAAGTGTCAGACCCACCCCCTCCTCAGCTGAGTCCAGGCGGAACCCCGAGGGGATCCTCCCGAGGCCCTTCACCCGCCAAGGGCCAGTCCAGCGGCTGCCCCCACCTTTCGGGGCTGGAGGCCGAGGCCAGGGTCATAAGAGGAGGCCGCAGATGGGGTCGGTGGCCTCAGGTGTGCCAGTCGGAGGCCTGAGGAGCGCGAGGCCTTTTCCAGGTTGACTCCGCTGACAGGTCTGTGACAGACCCCCCGGAGAGGGGGGCACATGCAGGACCCTCGGATGTGCAGCAGGGCCTCTCTGCCAGGCCGGAGGGCCGGATTTACCTCAGGGTAGCCACTGCCGCTTCTCCCTCTCACGGGCTCTGCAGGCCGCCATTATCGGGCAGCTCGCGCCTCCGTCGCCGCGGCCTCCAGTCAGAGGCCGGCGCGCGCCCCCGCGATGCGCGGACACACACCCATTCGCCTCGCGGCCCCGCCCCCTCCGGCTTTCCGTAGCGCGGACCGGGACACCGCGCGCTGTCCCTATTGGGCACGTGCCCCAAGCTCCCCTGGCCACCTCCCCTCTCCCTGGCTTTCAGGAGCCGGGAGTCGCTGAAGGTGTGCGCGCGTCGGCACGCACCACTCCAGTCCCTCCACGCAGGGGAGGCCAGGCCCGGGAGCGAGGAGGCCACTGCATGCTCGGGACTCGGTCGTACTCCAGCCGCGCCTGAGCAGGCGCGTGTGGCCCGCAGCACCGGGGCTGGCCCTCAGCAGCAGATCCAGGCGGGCGGTGCTCGTGATCTGCGTGACCGCCCCTCCCCCTCCTCCCCCCAGCCGACCTACCGATCGGCGGCCAGGTGTGCGAGAGTCGCCGTGGTGGGATGCCTGGTGCATCTTCTTCGCCACGGACCTGGGATGCGTCTGTGCAGGACAGGACGCCGGGCGCTTTGGCAGGCACGCTGGGAGGCGCGGCGGGACCGGGGAGGCCTGGCGTCCGCCCCACCGGGAGGGAGGCTGCACCTTTTGTCAGAGTCACTGAGCCATGTTTGCGAGCGGTGCAGTTGCCGAGGCGGCAGTGGCGCGGGGTTGGGTGCGATCATCTGGGAAGATGCTGTCCCCTGCCCCGCTGGCGCGGTGGTATCTCCCTTAAAGAAGCCGGGGCCTCATTGTTCCTGGGCCGAGGCCGCCCTGCCCCGCGAGGAGGAAGGGGCGGTGACGCCCGCACCTGAGAGTAGCCGCTCCTGTACAGTCCGCGCCGCAGCGCATCCGCCGGGGCCCGGATTGACAGCGAACACTGCCGGTCTCTCGGGGCCCTACGGTCAGCCCCGGTCAGCCCCAGTCTCTGGGCCACCCGACAGCCGTCAGTCGATCCCGGCACTCATTCTCCAAGCCAGCCCGGGACTGTCAGTTACTCAGAGACCATGAGCAGTCGGTTATTCAGTTAGTTACACAGATCAGTAAGCATCCGCCAAAAACGTCCATTCCCTCAACTTATTATGCACCTACTATTTGTCAATAAGGTGGTGGTTCCTCTCCCATTGCTGTATAACGCGAAATGCAAAGAATCCGTCATGCTTTCAAGGATCAACCAATTACCCGTTTTATTTTCCCCTTATTGACCTTCCCTCTAGAATTTGAAACTGGGTTAGGTCTTTAAATTATCTCACCTAATCATAACTAAGCCACACAAGGGCAGGCTTTATTATTTAACCCTATTTTTTACAAGTGAGGAAACATACTTAGTTGACCGAAAAGTGTCTTTTTTTTGGCGGGGTGGCTGCTTTGAATACCCACTTCCCTGGTGTATTACCTCTCTGCCTCCCAAAACTGCTCTGTAATCTGTTCCAGACTTTTGTCTTGAGTGCCATGTACCAGTCTTCATCTTTCCACTGGGACTACTGAGGTCAGCCAAGGCTGGGTTTCTGCGGTTGAAAGTAGGGGGAACTATGGAAGGCTCTGTGCAGACAGCTAGCTACCCGTGCGGGTGAAGGTCAGAATCGGGATGGGTATCACGTTGGGCCAGAGGAGGGTTTTCCTTTTGTTTGCCTCACTCATTGAATGTGGGAGTCCCTCCTTTCAGGCTTGCAGCAGAACTGAGACTTGGAATCCACCACCCTCAGCCCCAAAGATAGGCTGAAGCTAAAGTCTGTGAGGTGGATTCAGGACTTGTGGAGCCTGAAACAAGCAATTCGGGGTGTCCTCTTTAGGAAAAAGATTGCAAAATGGCTCTGTAAACATATTACTGGAGCCTTGGAAAGGCTTTCTCAGGACGGCACTTTGAAGCTTAAGCTTCTTTAGCTCCAGGGTATATCTACCCCTGCTTATTACATTGTATCATTATTTGTTTCCCTATAGGTCTACTGGAGTGAGAGTTCCTGGGACTCTTGAGACAGGAACCTTGTCTGTGATTCATCTCTGCAGCCTTTTCTATCTGATATAGTACCAAAACATACCTGAGGATAGCATTCTCGGGTGTAGTGATGCATCATTAGTGGGAAGGCAAAGTGATTAATCCTAGTTAAGGAAATTTGGCAATATGCAGCCATATTACATGTTTTCACTCTCACCCAGTAAGAAATTCCGGGTTACATCCTTAACTTCTAGGAATCTATCCTCTTCGTATATTGGCAATAATACAAAAAGCTGTATCACAAGACTGTTCACTGTGGCATTATTTTTATAGCAAAAGATTGCCAACTGCTCACATGTCAATAACTGGCTGAATAAATTACAGTACATGGAATGGAATGCTATTGCAACAGTCACTGTTCC
The DNA here is from genome assembly GCA_004027475.1 of Anoura caudifer. Taxonomy (NCBI): domain Eukaryota; kingdom Metazoa; phylum Chordata; class Mammalia; order Chiroptera; family Phyllostomidae; genus Anoura; species Anoura caudifer. Next base: position 3,771 of record PVKU01013172.1, on the reverse strand, counting down.
TACCCCAGCTCTGGCATCTTACTGTTTTGATAAGGACCTTGTCTTTCTACCAACTTATTACTTGAAATGATAATATAGTCTGTCTGTTTGCTATTCTGTTTCAGGACTGTGATATATATTCCTAGTGGTCTGGTTTTAAAAAATAAATAAGGTTTAAATGGCGATCACATGGAGGATTATCGACTGGGGATTGGAGGGGGAGAGAGGGGGAAGAGGTACAGAGAATAAGTAGCATAAATGGTAGGTAGAAAATAAACAGGGGGAGGGTAAGAATGGTATAGGAAATGTAGAAGCTAAAGAACTTACGACACATGGACATGAACTAAAGTAGGAGAATGTGGGTGGGAGGGTGTGTGCAGGGTGGAGGGGAATGATGAGGAAAAGTGGGACAACTGTAATAGCATAATCAATAAAAATTTAAATAAGGTTTAATTTCTCCTTAAAATAAAAAGATACATAGAAGTTTCTTATATACTAGTAAATATACTAATATGAAGTGATGTCCATATGCATTAAGTGAAATAAAGTGCATAATAGTGTTTATAGGATGATTTCTTCTGCATACATAATCAGGATATGTAAATATACATTAATTGCTTATACTTAGAAGTTAAACAATGGAAGAATAAACCCCAGTCTTTAAAACAATTTTTTCAATTATAGTTTACATTCACTATTATTTTGTATTAGTTTCAGATATACAACATAGTGATTAGACAATCATATACTTTACAAAGTGTTCCCCTGATATTTCCGGTACCCAACTGACACTATACGTGTCTATTACAATATTATTGGCTATATTTCCCATGCTGTACTTTATATCCCTGTGACTTTTGTAACTATGAGTCTGTACTTCTCAACCCCTTTACCTTTTTCACCCAGTCCCCCTCCCTTCTGGCAACCAACAGTCTGTTTTTTGTATATGTGAGTCTGTTTCTGTTTTGTTTGTTTATATTGTTTTTTAGATTCCACATATCAATGAAATCATATGGTATTTGTCTTCCTCTGACTGACTAATGTTACTTAGCATAATATCCTCTAGGTCCATCCATGCTGTTGTAAATGCTAAGATTTTGTTCTTTTTATGGCCAAGTAATACTCCATTGGGTATATGTACCAGAACTTTTTAAAAACCAACCCCAAATCTAAAAATGGTTTACTATATGGGTTGGAGCAGGTGGGGATGGAAATGAGACTTCTGTAAATGTACATTGTTATATAGTCCTATTTTGGAACTTTGTAAATATTTTGCATATTTATATGATAAAGTTTAATAAAAAAATATTCCATAAAAATTAAAAACAAATGGAAGCAAATGAATCATTTATATGTCATATTGGTGGCATAACTACACAGAGAAAACAATTTCAAGTGGCTTTATAAGTATTTTGACTGTACTTCTCTAATGGGATATAGACTTACCATAACTAGAACTGCACAGAAATATTAAATTGCATTTATTAGTTTTATTGGTAACAGTAATATTAACATTTCTATTTTGAAACTGATAGATATATTTTAGGATACAACAAATAAATAATTATGTTAATGGCTCTAGGAATATTTTCTATGTATCAGAAAGAGTTACAAGTATTAAAGACATTTATAATTTTAGATCTGAGTAAGCAGAATGAAGTATATATTCTCTTAAAATGTATTTTTGTTTTAAAACATTACTGATTTTTAGAAAAGGAGAGAGAGAAACATCGATTTGTTGTTCCACTTACTGATGCATTCATTGGTCGATTCTTGTATGTGCCCTGACTGGGGATCAAATCCAAAAGCACTTGTATTGAGATGATGTTCTAATCAACTGAATTACCTGGCCAGGACAAAAAAATGTATTTTTCAATCCTGCCTAGATGCAGTAACCAACTTAGTAGTAATGAACACCACTAGTGGACAGATTTGGTCTCTTAATACCATTTTCTAATTTAAATAAATTAAAAATTAAATTCAAGACTAATTTAATAAATAGCTGGTTCCAGATCTGGAGCAGGAAAGATGAGCTTGAGCATCTTATGCCTGGAAGCCAGGAAACTATCAGACTATTGAGGTCATGTAACAATGATTGTGTAAGGGACCCTACTGGCCAAAGATGGACCAATTTGAACATTAAAAGAAAAATAGATTATAATACATTAAAAAGTTTTAAAAATCCATTAATAATGATACTTAAGGAAAACACATTTGTTGCCATTGGAATTTTGTGGGGAATCAACTAGTTTACTCTGAGCATTGATAAATAAAGGGAAATAATCAAATATTTTCCTGGTCTTAATGGATTATATTCCAGGTAACCAAATAGTAGATAAAGTTATATTTCTAAGTTTGTGCTGTAATTGACACTAATTCCAGGTGTACAACAACAATTTGAAACAAGTAGTGAAATCACAATAAGTCTAGTTAACATCCATCACAAGAAAAGTTATTTTTATAGAAGAATTCCAACTAATAAATGTTGGGAACCGCCCTGTCTGGTTCCATAAGCTATAAACCCCAACGGCTAAGGCTGAGTAAAAAGACCTTGGGACCAGAAGCCACTAAGGCGACAAAGCTTATCTTCCCAGCAGGAATGCAGCCTCTGCCCCCTTTACTTCACCCTCCTTGGCCCCAGGCGGATGACTGGTTAGCCAATGACGGGTAAGATTCCTCAAGGCAGGGATGACCTAAGACAGGCATGGTCTTGAAAGGGGCCATTGGGGAAGGACTTAGGGAACTATAGAAAAGGGGTGATGGACCCTCATCCTTCAGCTTTGTCATAGCCTGAGTTCTCATTCTATCTGTAAAAAGTCTCCTAATCTCTTGGCTGTTTGAATCACCCACTTGATTTAAGCCTAAAACAATGCCAGAGGCGGGTGTGGCCCTGTGCTGGAATGGGCAGTTCCCTGGGGCAATCAGGCCTAAGAAAGAATGCATAAAATCCCGTGAAACTGCTTTGCTAAGAATACCCTCAATTTAAAAGATACGTCTAGGCATAAGGTAAGTTTGTTTCCCAAACAACCCTGACTCAGAATAAGCCCTCATAGTTCTTTGAATGTTACCTATTGTTACTGCCTGACAATGATTGATGAGCTTTACTATATGCGCCCTGTATTCCTATGCCAGCTAAACCAAATAAAAGCCCATTGAGGAACAAGCTCAAGACTCTTCTCCTCTGAGATATTGGTCGCCCTTCCTCCCCAAGCAGATCATGCCTTGGTAGCCTTATTCTCATCTGTGATGACCGGGGGAGCTCTGTTGAACAAAGCTTCCCCACAAGTAAACACAGAAGAGATGATAACATTAAGAAAAACATGATTTTGTAAACTGTGGGCAATGATCAAGAAATGACGCTAAAACAATCAGGTTAGATACTGTTGGGGAACTTTGTGATAGAGAGCTTACACTTAACACAGTGAATCCACTAACCAATCAAAATCACTAAGTACGCTCCATGAAAAATTATTGCTTGTAAAAAAAGAAAAAGATTCCAAACCTAATCAAACCACAGTCTAATTAACAGGTTACCAGAAACATGGGGGAGGCTATTACCACAATCAGCCAAACTTAAAATGTGGACATTGTACGGGACAAGTAATCTGGTTTCTGCAACAAACTAATGGCCTGAAAATAAAAAAAAGGTAGAATATTAAAGCATGAAAGTCAAGACCATAGCAAATGCAGAAACATTTGAATCCTGATTTAAGTGAGCCAACTGTCAAAAGACATCTTTCGTACAATCATGACATTTAAAACATGAACCAATAGATTAAGTCAAGGAATTAT
>PVKU01013171.1:0-30600 GCA_004027475.1 Anoura caudifer | reverse complement strand
CACACACCAGCTTTGAGTTGCTTGCAAATTTAACAAACACGCTTTCTATATCTTCATTTAATTCTTGAATGCATTTTGGACCATAGAGATCAACATGGTCATCTAAGCCCATTCTTTTTGGTTCCCTCTGACTACCTGGCTCACTCAAAAGAAATTAGAGTCATCAAAGACTACAAAGAACTGAGGGGCCAAGGCAAAGAAAAGGGCCAGGTAACATGCATAGTAGTAACAGGGTGGCCAGAGAAAAAACGAAGTATGGCTTGGAGGGCAGAGTAATTCAGGCCTGTTTTAAGGTATCATGCAAAGTAAGCTTTCCAAAGTACAGTCAATGACTAAGGATGGCAATGGGGATGCTGAATGAAGAACAAAAGCATGAGGAATTAGCAGTGCTGCAGTTGGCTTATGGCCACCCACAATCTAGACATTCATGTGAACCCAATTTTAAGGAAGAAATATCCATGATTAGCCGCTGCTAAGGAAGAAGTACAAAATGCTCTTCATCTAGCAGTAGACCTCAAGTAGGGCACTATAAGAGTCAAAGGGCAAGAGTTTGTATTCAGACTCAAAACTATGTAGTGTTTTTAGAATAAAGAACAAAAAAAACAAATTTTGGGATAACTATAGCCACATCATTTTAAATAAGCCTGAAAAAAAAAGAAAGAGAACTTCAAACTCTGTGTATAAATTGTATCCAAACGTTTGGCTGACTCCTGAACCATAGAGGTGCTAGGAATAAGGCAGGCAATTTTGCTATGAAACAAGCTGAACTGACATTTGAGTTACTCCCCACTGTAAGAATTTTTAGCTTGAGCCCTGACTGGTCTGGTTCAGTGGATTGGGCGTCATCCCACAAAGCAAAGCCAAGGGTTACCAGTTCCGTTCCTGGTCAAGGCACATGCCTGGATTGCGGGCCAGGTCCCCAGTTGGGGGTGTGCAAGAGGTAGCCTATAGATGTTTCTCTTACACATAAATGTTTCTCTCCCTCTCTTCATCCCTCCCTTCCCCTCTCTAAAAATAAGTAAATAAAATCTTTTTTTAAAAGCTTTTAGTTTGAAAATCTCAGATATTGCATGCAGCAACATTTTCACTGATATGTCCCCCAGAGAAAGGGACATAAAGGGAAGAATAAACAAATGGGACTTCATCCAAATAAAAAGCTTCTGCATAGCTGAAGGAAGCATCATCAAAATGAAAAGGGAACTCACTGCATGGGAAAATATATTTGCCAACGATATCTCGGACAAGGGCTTGATCTCCATAATATATAAAGAACTCAAATGACTCCACTCCAGGAAGACAAACAATCCAATTAAAAAATGGGCAAAGGACCTGAACAGACACTTCTCCAAGGAGGACATACAGAGGGACCAGAGGCACATGAAAGGATGCTCAGCATCACTAGCCATCAGAGAGATACAAATTAAAACTACAATGAGATAACGCTTCACTCTGGTCAGAATGGCCATCATAAACAAATCAATGAACAATAAGCACTGGAGAGGCTGTGGAGAAAAGGAAACCCTAGCCCACTGTTGGTGGGAATGCAGACTGGTACAACCACTATGGAAAACAGTATGGAATTTTCTAAGAAAACTAAAAATGGATCTACCTTTTGACCCAACAAATCCACTGCTAGGATTATATCCTAAGAACCCTGAAACACCAGTCCAAAAGAACCTATGCACCCCAATGTTCATAGCAGCACAATTTACAATAGCCAAGTACTGGAAGCAACCTAAATGCCCATCAGTCAATGAGTGGATAAAAAATCTACAGTACATTTACACGATGGAATACTATGCAACAGAAAGAAAGAAGGAGCTCCTACCATTCGCAACAGTATGGATAAAACTAGAGAGCATTATGCTAAGTGAAGGAAGCCAGGCAGTGAAAGACATATGCCATATGATCTCATCTATAAGTGGAACCTAATCAACAAAACAAACAAGCAAGCAAAATATAACCAAAGACATTGAAATAAAGAACAAACTGACAGTAACCAGAGGGGAGGGGGAGGGATATAACAGGGTAAAGAAGGGAAAGGGTCATCAAGGAACATGTATAAAGCATCCACAGACAAAGCCAAAAAAAGTAGCATTGAGGGTGGGAGGTGGGTATGGGTGGGGCAGGAGAAAATGGTGGTGGGAAAATGGAGACAACTGTTTTCAAACAACAATTAAAAAGTGATTTTAAAAAGTTAGTTTGAATTTAACCAAGTCAAATGACTATTAAAACAAAAATATCAATATGCCTTAGAAATAAAACAGAAATGCCCAGCCCAGACCAGTGTGGCTCAGTTGGTTGGAATATCATTCTGCAAAGCAAAGGGTCACTGGTTTGATTGCTAGTCAGGAAACATGCCTGAGTTGCATGCTCAGTCCTCAGTCATGTGTGTGAGAGGGAGTCCCCGATCAACGTTTCTCTATCACATGGATGTTTCTTTCCCTTTCTCCCTCCCTCCCTTTCCTTCTCTCTAAAATCAGTAAGCGTGTTCTTGGGTGAGGGTTTCTAAAACAAATGCCCGTATGTTGAAATTAGTAGCCAAGGAGTTTAGACAAAGCTCAATAAATTAAAGATAAATATGCTAATAATAAATAAAAAGATAAAAAGTAAAAAGAAGTTCCAGCCAAGATGGAGGCATAGGAAGAAACCCTTCACTTCCTCACACAACCAAAAGGAGGATAACAACCAATCTAAAATCAATAAACAACCAGAAGTGCCAGAAAAATCAGACTGCATGGAACTCCAACAACCAAGGAATTAAAGAAACAGTCAACCAGAACAACCAGACTGGTAAGAACCCGGGGCAAATCTGGCTGAAGGGGAAACAGACTCAGAGCTGGCTAAGGACTGTGGTGGTTGCTGCAGTGAGAGAAACTCCCAGTCTCACATGAGAGTTCTTTGGAAAGTGGGCTAGAGACGAGCTACATTGTTCCCTCTGGTCCCTCCCTAACAGGCAGCATCACAGCGCAGCAAGTAGGGTTTCCCTGCCCTGGTGAATACCTAAGGCCCCAACCTCTTACAACTTAACAGGTGTGCTGAGACAAAGAAATATGGCCCAAATGAAAGAATAGAGCAAAACTCCAGTAAGAGAGCTAAGCATTTGGGGCTAGCCAGCCTATCTGATGGAGAATTTAAAGCCCTGGTAATCAAAATGCTCACAGAGCTGACTGAACTTGGTGGAAAAATGAAAAAACAAATGAAAGATGCCCAAAGTGAAAAAAAGCAAAATATTCAGGGAATCAACAGGGACAGGAAAGAAACCAGCACTCAAAGCAATGATTTGGAATAAAAGGGGAAAATAAACATCCAACTGGAACAGAATGAAGAAACAAGAATTCAAAAAAGTGAAGAGAGACTTACAAACCCCTGCCACAGCCTGAAACACTGCAATATATGGATTATAGGGGTGCCAGAAGGAGAAGAACAACAAGAAGAAATTGAAAACTTATTTGAACAGATAATGAAGGAAATCTTCTCCAATCTGATGAAGGAAACAGACTTCCAGGAAGTCCAAGAAGTCCAGAAAGTCCCAAAGAAGTGGGATCCAAGGAAGCACACTCAAGGCACATCATCATTACATTACCCAAGATTAAAGATAAGGAGAAAATCCTAAAAGCAGCAAGAGGAAAGGAGAGAGTTACCTACAAAGGAGTGCCCATAAGATCATCAGCTGATTTCTCAAAAGAAACCTTGCAGGCAAGAAGGGGCTGGAAAGAAGTAGTCCAAGTCATGAAAGGCAAGGACCTACATCCAAAATTAATCTATCCAGCAAAGCTATCATTTAGAATGGAAGGGCAGATAAAGTGCTTCCCAGATAAGGTCGAGTTAAAGGAGTCTATCATCACCGAGCCAGTATTATATGAAAGGTCAAAGGGACTTATCTAAGAAAAAGAAGATAAAAAATATGAACAGTAAAATGACAATGAACTCACAACTATCAACAAATGAACCTAAAAGAAAAGACAAACAACAAAAACAACTAAGCAAACAAGTAGAACAGGAACAGAATCAGAGAAATGGAGATCACATGGAGAGATTTCAGTGGGGAGGGGGAAGAGAGGAATAGGGGAAACAAGGAAGAAGAAGCATAATTGGTAAGCATAAAATAGGCAGGGAGAGATAAAAATGGTACAGGAAACAGAGAACTCAAAGAACTTATATGTAAAACCCATGGACATGAACTAAGTGGGGTAATGCTGGAGGGTTGGGGGTGCAGGGCGGGGGGGTAAAGGAGGAGAAATTGGGAAAACTATAATAGCATAGTCAATAAAATATACTTAAAAAAGTAAAATGAGTTCCAGCCAAGATGGAGGTAGAAATGCTTCATTTCTTCACACAACCAAAAGAAGGATAACAACCAATTTAAAAACAACAAACAAGCAGAAGTGACAGAAAATCAAACTGCATGGAACTCCAACAACCAAAGATTTAAAAAAAAACATTCACCAAGACCAGTATAAGGGGTGGAGATCAGAGACAGGCAGCTAAGCAGAGAGGATGCCCAGCCAGGCAGCTGACCTGCACAAGCAAGGTGGAGCTGGCTGAATGAGAAATTAAAGACTCAAAACCAGCTGTAACATACTGCAGAGGGTGCAATGGCAGAGAAACTCCCAGTCTCATAGGGGAATTCCTTGGAAAGTGGGGCTAGAGCAGAGCAAGCCAGCAGCATTGTTCCCTCTCAGACCTCTCCCCCATAGACAGCACCACAACACAGCAAAGAGGGTTGCCCAGCCCTGGCAAATACCTAAGGCTCCACAACCTTACAATTTAACAGGTGCACCAAGACAAAGAAATAGGGTCCAACTGAAAAAAACAGATCAAAATTCCAGAAAAACAGCTAAGTGACGAGGAGATAAAAAACCTATCTGATAGAGAGTTCAAAACACTGGTAACCAGGATGCTCACAGACCTGATTGAGCTTGGTCACAAAATGAAGGAAGAAATGAAGGCTATACAAAGTGAAATAAAGTAAAATATACAGGGAACCAACCATGAAGGAAAAGAAAATGCAACTTAAATCAAAGATTTGGAACAATAGGAAGAAATAAACATTCAACTGAAATAGAATGAAGAAACAATAATTCAGAAAAATGAGGAGAGGCTTAGGAACCTCTGGGACAACTTTAAGCACTCTAACATCTGAATCATAGGGGTGCCAGAAGGAGAAGAACAAGAGCAAGAAATGGAAAACTTGTCCAATCTGATGAAGGAAATAGACTTCCAGGAAGTCCAGGAAGCTCAGAGAGTCCAAAGAAATGGGACCCAAGGAGGAACACATCAAGGCACATCATAATTACATTACCCAAGATTAAAGATAAAGCAGCAAGAGGAAAGGAGAGAGCTACCTGCAAAAGAGTGCCCATAGTCTATCAGCTAATTTCTCAAAAGAAAACTTACCGGTAAGAAGGGGCTGGAAAGAAGTATTCCAAGTCATGAAATGCAAGGACCTACATCCAAGAAGACTCTATCCAGCAAAGCTAACATTTAGAATGGAAGGACAGATAAAGTGCTTCCCAGATAAGGTCAAGTTAAAGGAATTCATCATCACCAAGTCTTATTATATGAAATGTGAAAGGGGCTTATCTAAGAAATAGAAGATCAAAACCTATGAATAGTAAAATGACAACAAACTCATAACTATCAACAACTGAACCTGAAAAACAAAAACAAAAACTAAGCAAACTACCAGAACAGGAACAGAACCAGAGAAATGGAGATCACATGGAGGGTTTTCAGTGGGGAGGGGTAGCAGAAGAATGGGGGAGAAAGGTACAGGGAATAAGATGTATAATTGGTAGGCATAAAATAGATGGGGGTGGTTAAGAATGGTATAGGAAACACAAAAGCCAAAGAACTTCTACGTACAACCCATGGACATGAACTAAGGGGGTGGGGGGATGCTGGAGGGTTAGGGGATGCAGGGCAGAGGGGGTAAAGGGAAGAAAATATTCAGAAAAGTGTAACATCATAATCAATAAAATATACTTTAAAAATAAAAAATAAATAAAGAGATAGAAAATAGCAGTACAGAAATACAAACTCTAAGAAAATAACTAAATGGAAATTCTAAAACTGAAAAATAACCTAAGACAAAAAAAATTTACTAGATAGCCTTAATAGCAAAATCGAAATAATAGAAAAAAAGTCAGTGAACTTAAACATAGATTAATATAAATTATATCTGAGCAAGAATGTGACTTTTTCTTCTTACTTTTTAAAAATATGTAATTGTTCAAAGCAAAAACTTTTGTCTTATGGTATTTGTAATGTACATTAAGCATAATATATATGAAAGACAAGATAAAGGACAGTGGCAGAGGGAAGAGGAAGAAATGGAACTTTAAGTGTGCAAGGTTTTTACACTTTATGTGAAGTGGTACAATATTAATGCTAAATAGATTGTGAAAAAAAATCCCTGGAATAAACATTTATTTTTAATACACATTTATTACTTTTTAGAGAGAGAAAGAGAGGAAGGGAGAGAAAGAGAAAGTGAAAGAAACATCCATTGGTTGCCTCCCATACGTGACCCACACAGGGACAGACCCACAACCTAGGTATACGCCTTGACCAGGAATGGAACCCATGAACTCTCGGTAGTGCACAGGATAACTCTCCAACCCGCAATCTTTTGGTGTATGTGAGGACACTCCGACCAACTGAGCCACATCAGCCAGGATGGAACAATCATTTATTTAAAAATACAGAGAGGACCCTGACTGGTGTAGCTCAGTGGGTTGGGCATAGTCATATAAATTGAAAGGTTACCAGTTTGATTCCTTGTCAGGGCACATACCTAGGTTCTGGGTGCATGCAAGAGGCAACCAATTGATATTTCTCTTCTTCTCTTTCTCCCTTACTTTCCCTCTCTAAAAATAAATAAATAAAATATTTTAAAAATATAAAAATACAAATACAAAGAGGGCCCTGTCTGGGTGGCTCAGTTGCTTGGAGTGTCCTCACATACACCAAAAGATTGCACGTTCAGGGACAGGGCATATACCTAGGTTGCAAGTTCCATCCTAAGTTGGGCTGCATGCAGGAGGCAGCAATTGATGTTTCTCTCTCACATCCATCCCTCTCTCTTTCTCTCTCCCCTCCTTCCTTACTCTTCAAAATTAATAAACATATCCTCAGGTGGGGGTTAAAAAATAATAATAATAAAGCAACCTTTAAAAAATAAAAATACAAAGAGGTACAGATAAAAAGGCCAACAGGTAAATTACAACAAAAATCTTTAAAAAATCAAATAATCCAAAATAAGTCAGATAAGATGAAAACCTGAGAAGACAAACAGGCAACAAGTAATATAATAAAAAACATAAATCCAACAACTATATCAATAATTATGCTGATATAATGATTAAACATTGATAATAAGACAGAGATTGGACTTCGGCCCAGATAGAGGGAGAGGTGGACACACTGTGCCTCCTTGCACAACCAAAATTAAGGACAACAAGGATTTAGAAACAAGAAAACAACAGAACTAACAGAAAACTGAACTGTACAGAAGTCCGACAACCATTCATCCAGACTGGTAAGAGGGGCAGAGTCATGGCAGGAAAAAGTGGAGGTTGGCAGACCGAGTGTGCAGGCAGCAGCTGGCAGATCCCAGGCAGATCCCAGGCGTACAGGTGGCAGCTAGCAGACCCCAGGCACAAGGTGACAATGAGAAGACCTAGTGAGGCCGCACAAGGCTGCTGGCTAACCAAGCAGTCCCACATTCACGCGCAGATAATCCAGGTGAAAATGGGGAGCGAGACAGTCCTCATAGCCCAGGGCCCCAGCGCCAGGAAATAAAACCTAAAAACACCAACTGAAAACACTTGTGGGGGTGGAGGTGCCAGGAGCGACTCCCAGCCTCACAGGAGAGTTCATTGGAGAGACCCACGGGGTCCTAGAACATACACAAGACCACCCACATGGAAATCAGCACAAGAAGGGCCCAATTTGTTTGGGGGAAGTGGCGGAAGGGACTGGAATCTGAGAGAACGCAGAGCAAGCACCATTGTTCCCTCCCGGACCCTGCCCCCACATACAGCGTCACTACCCATTGACTGGGCTGCCCCACCCTGGTGAACACCTAAGGCTCCGCCCCTAACTACATAACAGGCGCGACCAGACCAAAAGAAAAAAGAAGAAAAATGGCTCAAATGGGAGAACAGATGAAAGCCCCAGAACCAATTCATCTAAGCGACCAAGAGATAGCCAACCTATCAGATGCACAGTTCAATGCACTGGTGATCAGAATGCTCACAGAATTGGTTGATTGTGGTTGCAAATTAGATAAACAAATGAAGGCTACAATAAGTGAAATGAAGGAAAACACACAGGGAACCAATAAGGATGGTAGGAACACTGGGACTCAAATCAGTGGAGTGGACCAGCGGAAGAAAGAAACAACCAAACAGAAAAGAATGAAGAAACAAGAATTCAAAAAAATGAGGAGAGGCTTAGGAACTTCCAGGACATCTTTAAATGTCCCAACATCTGAATTATAGGGGTACCAGAAGGGGAAGAGGAAGAGCAACAAGTGAAAAACTTATTTGAACAAATAATAAAGGAGAACTTCCCCAATCTGGCAAAAGAAATAGACTTCCAGGAAGTCCAGGAAGCTCAGAGAAAACCAAAGAAGTTGGACCCGAGGAGGAACACACCAAGGCACGTCATAATTACATTAGCCAAGATGAAGGAGAGAATTCTAGAAGCAGCAAGGGATAAGGGCACAGTCATTTACAAAGGAGTTCCCATCAGACTGTCAGCTGATTTCTCAAAAGAGACCTTACAGGCAAGAAGGGGCTGGAAAGAAGCATTCCAAGTCATGAAAGTCAAGGACCTACATCCAAGATTGCTCTATCCAGCAAAGCTGTCATTTAGAATGGAAGGGCACATAAAGCGCTTCTCAGATAAGATCAAGTTAACAGAGTTCATCATCACCAAGCCCATATTATTTGAAATTTTAAAGGGACTTATCTAAGAAAAAGATCAAAAATAGGACAGTAAAAAGACAGCAAACTCACAGATATTAACAACCACACCTAAAAGCAAAGCAAACTAAGCAAACCACTAGAACAGGAACAGAAATAGAAATGGAGATCACATGGAGGGTTAGCAACAGGGGAGTGGGAGGAGAAGAGAGGGGGAAAAGGTACAGAGAATAAGTAGCATAGATGGTGGGAAGAAAATAGGGGGAGAGCAAGAATAGTGTGGGAAAAGTAGAAGCTAAAGAACTTATAACACATGGACATGAACTAAAGGGGGGGAATGTGGGTGGGAAGGGGTGTGCTGGGTGGAGGGGAATGATGGGGGAGAAATGGGACAACTGTAATAGCATAATCAATAAAATATATTTAAAAAATTAAAAAAGGCAGAGATTGTCAAAATGCATAAAATAAATAAAAGCAAAATCCAACTATATGCTATCCCTAATAAAACATGTACTTTAAAATATAAAGACATAGATAGGTTAAAAGTGAATGACTAGAAACAAATCCAAGAAAATATACTTTAAGACAAATGGTATTACCACACACAGAAAAGGAGCATTTTATCATGATAAAAGGGTCAATTCATCAGGAGACATAATAATAATGTCTTCAAACATGTTTTTCTGTTTCTTCTGCTTAAAATATTCTCCTCCTCCTCCTCTTAATCTGGCTAACTTGTAGACATCCTTTAAGTTTCAGCTTAAGTATATTTACTATAGGGTATCCTTCCTTGATTCACTACCCTTATTAAAGCTCCTCTCTGCATCTATAACCCCCTGTACATGCCCTAACATAAAACACACATGTAGTTTTTTCTCTGTTGAATACAGAACATATGTAAAAAAAAAAGTGCAAAAAAACAACTGTGTGTCTCAGTTATCATAAAGAAAACCTCACATAATACTCTCCCAGGATAAGAAACAAGATTGAGAGGAATTTCTCATTATATCTTTCCTTAATCACCACTCTCCCACAAAAGTAACTACTATTCTTAACTTTATGTTAATTTTCATTATAGTCCCATAATCTAATCATTTGTCCTTAAACACTAGTTTAGTTTTTATGAACTTTCTAAAAATGGAATCATACAGTCTTTTTTGTTCCTATTGTACTGCACATTAAGTTTATGATGTAGTACCTATAGTTCATTCATTTCAAGTTTAGTATTCCACTGAATGAACATATGATGTATGATAATCATTTGATTGTTTAAATTTAAAACTGCCACAAATAATGCTTTATTGGTCATTTCTGTACATGATTCCAAATGCACAGATTCTGTTGGGTAGAACTGCTGGGTCACAGGGTATGCCTATATTTTAACTTTGATAATGCTAAGCTTTTTCCAGAGTGGTAGTACCAACATAAATGCTCAGTATTAGTGCACTAGAATTCCCATTACTCTACACTGTCAGCATTTAGTATTATAAATTAATACTAGCCCTGGCTGATGTGGCTCAGTGATTAAACACCAGTCTGAGAATCCAAAGGTTGCTGGTTCGATTCCCAGTCAGAGCCCATGCCTGGGTTATGGGCCAGGTCCCCAGTAGGGGGTGTGTGAGAAGCAACCACACACTGATGTTTCTCTCCATCTCTTTCTCTCTTCCTTCCCCTCTCTCTAGAAATAAATAAATAAAATCTTTAAAAAATTAATTAATACAAAATATAATACTAATATAATACCATTAGCTAATCTGATGGGAAGATAATTGTCTCTTGGTGGTTTCAATTTGCATTTCCTTGGCAATTGAGTTGAACTCACTTTCATATGTTTAATGGCCAGCTGGATATCCTCTTTTTGAAGTGCTTCTTTATCCTCGTGTTTGTTTTCCCATTAGGTGTCTGTCCCTTTTTCATTAATTTGTGTATGTTGGCCAAAATGTTCATGTGGTTTTTTCCCATAAAAATAAAGATGTATTTTTCATTTTCAATAGTAACTTTATTGATTTATATATTTTGAGTATGTGGGCTATCTCCCATGTAGTATAATATTATTCTCAATTAATGTCTCAATTTGATAGTTATCAACTTCATAATGGTCTACCCAATCGTGGAGCATCATCCTCAAGAAATATCCAGCACGAAATTTCTCAGACCACTTTTGACATGTTCAGTCAGTCAAAGCACCTTCTCCATACACTGCACAAATCTTTTTTTGCATTTCAGTTATGTTTTACCTTTCTTGAAATAATAAAACATAACATGCCAAAAATGTTGCGTATTTTCTTCCATCTTCAATATTTAAATGGCTACACAAAAATTCACTAATTTTGATACTTATTTTTAAATGTATGCTGATATGACAGCTGTCACAATACAATCTAACAAAATTGTTTTGAGTGAAGTTAAAGACAATTAAGCGCTACTAGAGCCATCTTACAGAAAAAAAACAAATGATCTTTTTGGCCAACCCAATAGAACCTCTCTATATATTCTGGATATAAGCCTTTTGTTGGTTATGTGTGACTTGCTCTTTCTCTCTTATTGGTGTCTTTTGATGAAAAGAACTTTTTACTTTCAATGTAATCAAATTTATCAACCTTTTCTTTTGTAACTTTACCATTAGTGACATGTAGAAGGAATCTTTTCCACCCTGGCTGGTATAGCTCAGTGGATTGAGCATGGGCCTGCAAACCAAACGATCATGGTTTGATTCCCAGTCAGGGCACATGCCTCAGTTTTAGGCCAGTTTCCAGTAGGGGACCCACGAGAGGCAACCATACATTGATATTTCTCTACCTTTCTCCTTCCTCTAAAGATAAATAAATAAAATTTTTAAAAAAGAAATCTTTTCCTAAAATCAGGATTGTTTTCAAGACTCAAGATTCAGTATTTTTTTAACACAAACATTCATTTAGGATGTGGCAACTGAGTTGAGTAAGCTATAACTGTTAAGCAATTTTTAGTTTTTCTCTTTAGTTCTATTGTAGAATGTACTTAGCTATTAAGTATATTTAGGTCAAAGTACTTGAATTACGTTAAATGTTGCTCTTATACCACATTATATTGAACACTGGATGCATAATGGAAAACATGCTTCATTTGTAAAACAATATAGGAGCTGTGTCTACTATTAAAAGGCAAACATTTGGCATGTTTGTTAACTCTAATTTCATTTAATAACTTGTAAAGGGATGTAAGTTTAAGCTTTTTTTAAAAAAATTAATCGGGAAAATTTGAAGCACAATGCTAATACTTTAGGATTTTGGTCTGGGTGTGTATGAAATTCTGAGGCTTTGATTTAAATCTTTCATTGTGTTTTGATTTCCTTTTGGGCATGTTGTGCTAACTGAAACATGTTAAATAACTCTTTTTTTAATGCAAAAAAAACTTTCCTTACCCCAAGTCAAGATAATAGTCTCCTACATATCTAGAAATATTATGCTGTAGCCTTTTACATTTAGAGTTATAATCATGTGGAACGGATTTTTGTGTAGTGTCAGATCAGAGTAAAGCTTAATTTTTTCCATATAGGTACCCAATTTCTTCAGTATCATCTATTAAAAACACCACTACTCTAGGGTGCCACCCTTCTCATAAATGTTTTCCTTTATGTTCTGCTTCATTGCTATTTTTCAGTCCTTTGTACCAATATATACTGTTTTAATTCAGGAAAGCAAGTTCGTTCACTTTGTTCCTCTTCAGTACTGTCTACAGTATTTTTGATCATTGCCATTTCAATATAAATTTTAGATTCAGTTTCACAAAATATGAATAAATTAAATAAATTCCAATCAGGTTTTTAATTGGGATTGAATTCAATGTATCAATCAATTTTGGAAGAATTTACATCTTTATAATTTTGAGTCTTCCAACCATAAACATAGCATATCCCTTCACTTATTTAAGTATTATTTAATTTTTCAAAACTGTTTGATAGTTTTCTGTAAATACTGCACATTTTGCAATTGTTGAATTCATTGTTACTATTTTATATTTTTGATGCAACTGCAAATAATATACATAATTTAAATTTCCTTGTCTAAGTCTGAGGCTGATGTGTATGAAAGATAACCTGATTTTTATATATTGATCTTGGTTCTCTCTTTTCCCCACTAATTTTATGAACATGCTGCTCCACAGCTGTATTACTTTGTGTGCTCATATTCAGAAGTCTGACTACAGCCTGATTTTTCTTTCTTTGTGACTTTTTCATTTTGCCTGGGGATACAATAGGAAGCTTCATAGCTAATGCACTGATTGCCCCCTCACTTTCTTTCACACACAAAAATCTGACGTCAAAATTGCTGGCATCATTTTCTGGCCCTAGGTCAGTAGTATCCATGTACTGCCTCACTGTCTTCTTATATTCCAACTGTAACATGACAACTAGTTTGTTAGTAACTGAGATTTAACTGGATTACATCTTTTAAAAAATACCTTATTTTTTTAATTTTAATATATTTTATTGATTATGCTATTACAGTTGTCCCACTTTTTCTCCCCTTTATTCCCTTCTGCTCTGCACCCATCCTCCCATCATCATTCTCTTACCTTAGTTCATGTCCATGGGTCATACATATAAGTTCTTTGGCTTCTTCATTTCCCATACTATTCTTACCCTCCCCTTGCCTCATTTTGTACCCACCATTTATATTTTTTATTCCCTGTACCTTTTTCCCCATTCTCCCCCTTCCCCCTCCCCGCTGATAGCCCTCCATGTGCTATCTGTTTCTGTAAATGTGTTCCTGTTCCAGTTGTTTGCTTATTTCATTTCAGTTTTTGTCTTTGTTTTTTTAGGTTTGGTTGTTGCTAGTTGTGAATTTGTTGTCATTTCACTGTTCATATTTTTTGATCTTCTCCTTTTTCTTAGAAAGTCCCTTTAACATTTCATATAATATGGGCTTGGTGATGATGAACTCCTTTAACTTGACCTTATCTGGGAAGCACTTTATCTGCCCTTCCATTCTAAATGACAGCTTTGCTGAACAGAGTAATCTTGGATACAGGTCCTTTCCTTCCATGACTTTGAATACTTCTTTCCAGCCTCTTCTTGCCTGCAAGGTCTCTTTTGAGAAATCAGCTGACAGTCTGATGGGAACTCCTTTGTAAGGTAACTGCCTCCTTATCTCTTGCTGATTCTAGGATTCTCTCCTTCACTCTAATCTTGGGTAATGTAATTATGATGTGCCTTTTTGTGTTCCTCCTTGGGTTCAACTTTTTTGGGACTCTCTGAGCTTTCTGGACTTCCTGGAAGTCTATTCCTTTGCCAGATTGGGGAAGTTCTGCATTATATTTTCAAATAAGCTTTCAATTTCTTGCTCTTCCCTTCTCCTTCTGTCAACCTTATTATTCAGATGTTGGAACATTTAATGTTGTCCCAGAGGTTCCTAAGCCTCTCCTCATTTTTTTGAATTCTTGTTTCTTTATTCTGTTCTGGCTGAATGTTTATTTCTTCTTTCTGCTCCAAATTATTGATTTGAGTCCCAGTTTCCTTCCCTTCACTGTTGGTTCCCTATACATTTTCCTTTATTTCACTTTTCATAGCCCTCACTTTTTCCTCTGTTTTGTGACCATACTCAATCAGTTTTGTGAGCATCCTGATTACCAGTGTTTTGAACTTTGCATTTGATAGGCTGGCTATCCCTTCATCACTTAGTTTCATTTTTTCTGGAGTTTTGATCCATTCCTTCATTTGGGTCATATTTTTTTTTGTCTTGGCGTGCTTGTTACTTAGTAAGGGGTGGAGCCTTAGGTATTTGCCACAGCCAGGCAACCAGAGTTGCTGTGTTGTGACACTGTATGTGAGGAAGTGGTCCAAGAGGAAACAATGCCATTTGCTCATCTCTCTGGCTTTCAGTCCTTTCCCCCACTACCATAAGTGAATTGGGCCCTTCTGGTGATGATTCCCAGGTTGGTGGTTTTCTGTACGTTTTAGGACCCTGTGGGTCTCTCCAATAAACTGTCCTGTGGGGCTGGGAGTTTCTCCTGCCTCCTCAACCCCCACAGATTTTTTCAGTCAGAGGTTTTGAGGCTTTATTTCCCTGTGCTGGAACCCTGGTTTACACTGTCTGTCTCACTCCCCAGTTGTTCCTCCTGGATTATCCACATGCAAATGTGAGACTGCCTTGTCCACCAGTTGCTGCCTTGCTTCGAGTTCTCTCTTCTCTGGCTGCCTGTCTCCACCCCTCCTACTGGTCTGGAGGAATGTTTCTTCTTTAATTCCTTAGTTGTCAGATTTCCATACAGTTCAATTTTTCTGGCAATTCCAGTTATTGTTTGTTTTTAAATTTGTTGTTGTCCTTCTTTTGGTTGTGCGAGGAGGGAAAGTATATCTACCTTGGCCAGAAGTCCAGATTTTATTTATTTATTTTTAGTGAGAGGAAAAGGGTGGGAGAAAGAAAAGTAGAGAAACATTGATGATGTGCAAGAGAAACATGAATTGTTTGCCTCTGGCATACTCACAACTGGGGACCTGGCCCACAACCCAGACATGTGCCCTGACCAGGAATCCAACCAGTGACCATTTTGTTCATAGGCCGGCACTCAATCCGCTGAGCCACACCAGCCAGGGTTCATTCCATCTTGGTATCTGTTTTTTATTCAAAGGTTTGCCTTGGAGCTTCAACTTCAGGTTCATCTATTCCTGATCAAAATATCTGAGTGATATTTTGCTTTAGTTTCACTTTATGTAAATGTAATTTAAATGGCTGGGAATGTAATAAAAGAGGTTAAGTTTCACAAGCAAATGTTAGCTGTTGTCTGGAAAACTCTATTTTCAACAGGTGTTTATAAAGAAAGAAGAAAAAAAAATGGTCCTGTTAGTAGCATAGGGGAGTTAACTGGCAGAGTGCCAAACCTGAGATTTCTTTTCATACTGTTTGGATTAAAGGCTTAAAGAGAAATTAATATACATAGTTTCTATTTTAACAGTCAAGGAAGCTAGAGGAATTTTTAAATAATTGAAGAGTTTTTCAGCAAAAAAGGCTAAGAAACCTCAGAAGTCTACTCATTATAGAGAAAACCTAAGCACACACCAGCTTTTGTGAAACTTTTCAGAGAAGAAAAATAGTTTTCAAATATGTAAGCTATAAACAGAGGTTAATAGTAATAATGACGTAAAAATCAATATCAAAGTTACTTTATAATTGGTAAATAAAAAATAAGAGAGGATGGGAAGCAATTTGTTCAGAAGACCTAAAGATAATACCTTGGAATAAAGTCTAGTGAACTTTTCTGGACAATTTTTCCAAATATATTTTCAAATATTCTTCTAAATTCCATGTAGGGAATAATGAAGACTCCCTGATCTGAAGTATAAGCTTATCCAAATAGTTAGGTAATGATAAGCTGATATTAGGCCATATTTTGTAACTTTCTAAACTGCTAATAGTATTAGTTATTCTGATAGAACTAATTTCTAACTGCCTAGGTTGTAGCCCAAACGTTGTTTTGCAAGTCAATTGCTTAAAATTTGGATGCATTTTCTTTTAAAACAAAATTTATTTACAAACGGTAATGGGGAAAAAATACAATTTTTAAAAAATAAATATTTTATTTACTTATTTTTGGAGAGGGGGAAGAGAGAAAGAAAGAGAAGGAGAGAAACATCGATGTGAAAAACATTGATGGGTTGGCTCTTGCACAGCCAGGGACTAGCCAGTAACCCAGGCATGTGCTCTGACAGGAATCAAACGGGCAACCTTTCGCTTTGCTGGGCAACATACCACCAACTGAGCCACACCAGTCAGGGCATTTTCTTATAGATGTAAATTAGATATAATGTTTGGTCCTAATAACTATAAAAACTCAGTATATTCACTCTGTATTTAAAACGCAATACAAATGGCCTGGCTGGTGTGGCTCAGGCGGTTGGAGCATTGTCCAGTAACCTAATAGTTGTGGGTTTGATTACTAGTCAGAGCACATACCTAGGTTGCAGGTTCAGTCCCTGGTCTGAGCCCATGCAATCTCTAGTCAGGGCGCATATGGGAGGCAACCAATCGATGCTTCTTTCTCACACCAATGTTTCTTTCTCTCCTTTCCTTTCTCCTTCCCTCTCTCTCTAAAAAGCAATAAAAAATTTCCTTGGGTGAGGATAAAAAATAATTTAAATACAATCCAAATGACATTATTAACCCTAACCATCATGTATAAGAAGCTTTATAATGTGCTTAATGTCCTACCAAAGACTATGGTCTCCCATCTGGAATGCTGGAATATAAGACTGCCTGAGATAAGGTCTCCTGTAGGGAAGGAGAGGGTAGTTTGGTTTGGTGGGATGGGAGGGGTAAGAACTAAGAGCTTCAAAGGGTAGGGGTCTCCAAGAGTTCTATTCTGGACATATATATATATACTTGTACATATCAGACCAACTCTCCAGTTACTCTTTATATTTTCCATACTAAAGGCACCCCAGAAGAAATGACAATTTTTCATATGCAACTTTTTTTTTTTTTTTGCTTAAAAATGGTTTCTATATCACTATTTTAGGTCAATAACTTTTGGTGTTGCCCAGGAAATTCTTACCTGTACTTCACCCTGCCGTTCTCTTTTGACATTAAGAAGCTGTTTTTGAAGATATTTTACTTGTTTTCGTCCATTTTCTTCCCTAGAAGAAACAAGAACAATTTGTGTTTAGAGTAGTACTTCTCAAACTTCAGTGTGCACAATGATCACCTGGGTGTTGAGAAACAGATTCCTGGGCTTTCCCCTGAGATTGTGATTCAGTAGGTCTGGGATAGGGCCCTGGAATTTGCAGATCTCCCAGGTGATGTTCATGGTGCTGGGCCATGGAGCACACTTTGTGACACTTTTTGAGACTGATTTGTTTTAATAAATTGAAGGAGGATTTTTGTGGTTTTTCAGTGTTGTATCCAAAATAGCTGCTGTTGAATTACTTATGCTAAGTTCAAGTTCTTGGTTAAAGTGGTAATCATTATATCTCTCCATTGTACAAGTACATTTTCCCCTTTGTAATAATGTGTGGGCTCTTACTGTGACACTGTGCAAATATCTTGTTCCCCAAGCACCTTTTACTTAATGTTTCTAGTAGCATTGCTAACTCTTGACTAAAATATTATCTACTATAAAAAGTTGCAAAATGGTGAATTTGTAATTCTATCATTCCTTCTACATTTATAAACTTGCATTCTTCTGTTTAAAAATAAAAAGCTTCCCTTTTTCTCCCCCCCCCAAAAAAATAAGATAAAATAGCTGCTGCTAAGAAAAAGTAAGAGGAGAAGTTACAGGAAGAGGAAAAAAAGAATAATTTCTATTCTCAGCACTTCACATATTCTTACCTCACGATAACCTTTATGAGGTAGTGTCTATCATTATCCCTATTTTACAAATGAGGAAAATAAACCTGTAAGTTTTCTTTTGAGAAATCAGAGGATAGCCTCATGGGAACTCCTTTATAGGTAACTGTTTCTTTTTCTCTTGCTGCTTTTAAGATTCTCTCCTTATCTTTAATCTTGGGCAATTTAATTTTGATGTGTCTTGGTGTGTGTCTCCTTGGATTCAACTTCTTTCGGATTCTCTGAGCTTGCGGGACTTGCATATCTATTTCCTTCACCACATTAAGGAAGTTTTCCTTTATTATTTTTTCAAAAAAGTTTTCAATTTCTTGATCTTGTTCTTCTCCTTCTGGCACCCCTATTATTCAGATGTTGGAATGTTTAAAGTTCTTCCAGAAGTTTGTAAGCTTCTCCTCATCTTTTTGAATTCTTGTCTTCAGTCTTTTCTGGTTGAATGTTTATTTCTTTCTTCTTTTACAAATTGTTGTTTTGAGTCTTAGTTTACTTGCCTTCACTGTTGGGTTCCTGTATATTTTCCTTTATTTCACTTTGTATAGACTTCATTTCTTCCTTCACTTTGTGACTGTACTCAATGATTTCTGTGAGCATCCTGATTACCAATGTTTTAAACCTTGCACCTGATAGGTTGGCTATCCCCTCATCACTTAGTTCTTTTTCTGGAGTTTTAATCTATTCTTTCACTTGGGCCATATTTCTTTGTATCAGTGCACTTGTTACATTGTAAGGGGCAGAGCCTTCTGTATTTCCTAGGGCAGGGCAACCCACATTGCCACACAGTGGTGCTATATGTGGGAAGGGGTCAGAGAGGGAACAATGCTACTTGCTTGGCTCTCGCCCCGCCTTCAGCAACTTACCTCACTTTCCACAAGCAGACTGCCCTTTCAGGTACTGATTGCTAGGTGAGTGAGCTTATGTACATTCTAGGATCCAGTGGGCCCCTCCAACAGAATCTCATGTGAGACTGAGAGTTTGTCCTGCTGCTGCAACCCCCACAGATATTTACAGCCAGAGGTTTTGAGGCTTTGGTTTCCTGCACTGAAACCCTGGGTTGTAAGGTCTCTCTTGCTCACCAGTTGCTCCTCCCAGCTTATCCACATGTAAATGTGGGACTGCCTAGTCCACCAGCTGCCGCCAAACCTGCCTGGTCAACCACCTTGCCATGTGTCCTCTCCACCCTGGCTGCACATATCCACCCCTCCACCATTCTGGGTGAATGTTTCTTTTCTTTTTCTTTTCTTTTTATAATATATTTTATTGACTATGCTATTACAGTTGTCCCATTTTCCCCTCTTCACTCCCCTCCATCCTGCACACCCCTCCCACCCACTATCCCCCCCTTCAATTCATGTCTATGTGTCATACATATTAGTTCTTTGGCTTCTACATTTCCTATACCATTCTTACCTTCCCCCTGTCTATTTTCTACCTATCATCTACGCTACTTATTCTCTGTACCTTTTCCATCTCTCCCCACCTTCCACTCCCCTGTTAATAACCCTCCATGTGATCTCCATTTCTGTGGTTCTGTTCCTGTTCTACTATTTACTTTGTTTGTTTTTGTTTCTGTTTTAGGTGTGGTTGTTAATAACTGTGAGTTTGCTCTCATTTTATTGTACATGTTTTTAATCTTCTTTTTCTTAGATAAGTCCCTTTAACATTTCATATAATAAGGGCTTGGTGATGATGAACTCCTTCAACTTGACCTTATCTGAGAAGCACTTTATCTGCCCTTCCATTCTAAATAAAAGCTTTGCTGGATGGAGCAATCTTGGATGTAGGTCCTTGCCTTTCATGACTTGGAATACTTCTTTCTAGCCCCTTCTTGCCTGTAAGGTTCCTCTTCAGAAATAAGCTAACAGTCTGATGGGAACTCCTTTGTAGGTAACTGCCTCCTTATCTCTTGCCACTTCTAGGATTCTCTCCTTCATTTTAATCTTGGCTAATGTAATTGTGATGTGCCTTGGTGTGTTCCTCCTTGGGTCAACATTCTTTGGGACTCTCTGAGCTTCCTGGACTTCCTGGAAGTCTATTTCCTTTGCCAGATTGGGGAAGTTCTCCTTTATTATTTGTTCAAATAAGTTTTCCACTTGTTGCTCTTCTTCTTCTCCTTCTGGTACCCCTATGATTCAGATGTTGAAATATTTAAAGATGTCCTAGAGGTTCCTAAGCCCCTCATTTTTTTTTGAATTCTTGTTTCTTCATTCTTTTCTGATTGCATGTTTCTTTCTTCCTTCTGGTCCACACCGTTGATTTGAGTCCAAGTTTCCTTCCCATCACTATTGGTTCCCTTCACATTTTCCTTTATTTCACTTAGTGTAGCCTTCACTTTTTCATCTAATTTGCAACCAAAATCAACCAGTTCTGTGAGCATCCTGACTACCAGTGTTTCGAACTGTGCATCTGATAGGTTAGCTATCTCTTCGTCACTTAGTTGTATTTTTCTGGAGCTTTGATCTGTTCTTTTGTTTGGGGGATTTATTTTGTCTTGACATGCTGGTTATGTAGTGAGGAGCGGAGCCTTAGGTGTTCACCAGGGAGGGGCAGCCCACTATGCTGAGTTGTGATGCTTTATGTGGGAAAGGGTCAGAGAAGAAACAATGGCGCTTGCTCCATTCTCTGCCAGATTTCAGTCACATCCCCCACTTCCCACAAGCAAATTGGTCCTTCTGGTGCTCATTCCCATGTGGGTGGGTTTGTGTATGTTCTAGGTCCCTGTGGGTCTCCCCACAGATGTTTTCAATCAGTAGTTTCAGGCTTTATTTCCCCGAGCTGGGACTGGGTTGTGCTGTCCGTCCTGCTCCCCCTTTGTTTCGCCTGGTTTATTTGAATGTGAATGTGGGACCACCCAGTCTGCCAACCACTGCCTTGTGCACCCAATTCCACAATCTACCACCTCGCTGGGTCTGCCAGCTGCTGCCTTGCTGGGAGTCCTCTCCGCCCAGTTGCCCATTTCTGCCCCTCCTACTGGTCTGGATGAATGTATTTTCTTTAACTCCTTGGTTGTCAAACTTCCATAAAGTTTGATTTTTCTGTCAGTTCTGGTTGTTTTTAAATTGTTGTTGTCTTTCTTTCAGTTGTGCGAGGAGGCACAGTGTGTGTACCTATGCCTCCATCTTGGCTGGAAGTTTTGGGTGAATGTTTCTTTAACTCCTTGGTTGTCGGACTTCTGTGCAGTTCAGTTTTCTGGCAGTCCTCATTGTTTTTTGTTTTTAAATTGGTTTTTATCCTTCTTTTCGTTATGCAGGGAAGAGAAAAGTTTCTATCTACACCTCCATCTTGGCCGGAAGTCCATTGGTTGATTCTTGTATGTGCCCTAACCAAGGATCAAAAACACAATGTGGGTGTATTGGGATGATGCTGTAATCAACTTAACTACCCAGCCAGGGCCTGTAAGCAATGCCAATTTTAACAGTTTCATAATATCACTCATTAAACAAAAAGCCTTTTTGATTCTGTAATGCCACATATAATGATTCAACCTAATGGAATGACAGATTGAGACATATACTGATCAACATTTATATACAAGATGTACTCAGACACATTATGCTATAGCTAACATTTGGAAAAAGTTCAGAGAATGATTAAATTAATTATGGAATAGTAGATTTGTATTATTAAATATAAAATTGAAATTAAGTATATATATTTTCACTTTCATAAATAAATCACTTTTCAAAAAGTTATACCAATTTATTCTCCCACCAGCAATGTACAAAACTGCTCATTTTCTTGCTTCTTTGCCAATAATAAATATAAGTTTATAATAATAGCTATTATTTTCATTAGGCACTACTTACTATGTACCAGGAACTATCCAAAAAGATTTACATGTGTAAATAAATCAAATCTTCATAATACTTCTAGTACAGAATTTATTACCAATCTAAGGTATACAGGAAGGGTAATAAATTCAAGGAAAAACAACTCCACCTATGGAGATAAAATCAACATTTTCTCATTCTGAGCACTCAGGGTTCACATAAAGGAATTTTATCTTGGTCCCAACACATTTTGATTGTGTCGAATTTCCTAAAGCATGCAAATCTTTAGAATTAGTTGAAAGGCTCAGGAAAGGAAAACTTCCATCAGCATGCTTCTTATTGTAATTGTTACTATTCAGAAATTTTCAGTGAACTCAGTCTTAAGAAAGATTACTGAAGGGATGCCAGATGGCGGAGGAATAAATAGAAGCTACACTAACCTCCTCCCAGGACCAATCTGAAATTACAACTAAATTGTAGAGAAATCATCCAGAATAACCAACTGAACATTAGCTGGAGAGAAGACTTATAACCATGGACAGACAGAAGATACCACTTCTCCACAATATGACTGGTAGGGAGTGTGGAGGAGGCATGAGAGGGTTAACTTGGATCCTGTGGGTGGTAGCTGAAGTCCAGAAGGGATGTCAGTGGCTGGGGGTTGTCCTCGTGAACCCCAAGCTGGGCTCCCCAGCCTACAGCAACAGAGTCAGAAAGGAACCCAGATAAGACTCAGCTCTGAAGAGCAGCAGGGTTTCTGTTTGTCAAAGAGAAATGGCTAGGGAGGCAGAGAGCCTCTTAAAGAGCCAACACACAAAATTTCCTTTGCAGCCACTTACCCTGAGTTCGGGCAGAGGCAGGAGAAAGTAAACTAGAGACACTTGAGAAGACCTGGGTTTGGTGGCTCTGGGGAGAGAAGTGAAGGAAAAGCTGCCAGGATCCCTGTGTTGAGTCACCCCCACACTGCAGGAGCCATTCCTCTCAAGCAGAGCACTCCCCTCCAAGTGGCATCAATCTGAGGGGAAGCAATAGCCCTGCCCACAGAAATTACTCTGCCTTGCCCTGTGGTGCTTAAGCTGGACTGCAGATTACAGCTTGATTACATTAAATTATTACTTTAACAGCTGATTAGTTTAATGACTAATGTGAAATAAGGAGAAGCAGCCAAAAAGGGAAATAAAGAAATAGACACCTAATGAGAGAACAAGAGAATTCTCCAGAAGAAATGAAAGTAAGCAATTTATCAGATAGAGAGTTTAGGGTAATGATTATAAGGATATTCAACAGCATAAAAAAGACATAGAAACCATAAAAACAGATGAGTCAGAAATAAAAAATGCAATATCTGAAATTATATACTGGAAGGAATGAACAGTATATTACATGAAGGAGAAGATTGAATCAGTGTTTTGGAAGACTGGGTAGAAAAAAATACTCAAGCAGAGCGGCAAAAAGAAGTAAGAATTCTACAAAATGAGGAGAATTTAAGAAACATTTGGGGACTTCCGGCCAAGATGGAGGCATAGGTAGACACACTTTGCCTCCTCTTACAACCAAAATTAAGGACAACAAAGATTTAGAAACAGAAAACAACCAAAACTGACAGAAAACTGAACTGTATGGAAGTCCAACAACCATTCATCCAGACCAGAGTTGCGGCAGGAAAAAGTGGAGGTGTGGACCCGGGCACACAGGCAGCAGCAGCTGGCAGACCCCAGGTGCAAAGGCGGCCGCTAGTGGTACCCAGGCACGGGGTGGCAACTGTGCAGACCCAGTGAGGCCATGCAAGGCAGCTGGCTGACCAGATGGTCCCACATTCGCGCACAGATAATCCAGGCAAAGGGGAAGTGGCGGAAGGGACTGGAATCCGAGAGAGTGGAGCAAGCGCCATTGTTCTCTCTCGGACCCCACCCCCACCTACAGCAAAACTACTCAGTGACTGGGCTGCCCCACCCTGGGAGCACCTAAGGCTCCACCCCTCACTACATAACAGCCACGACCAGACCAAAAAAACAAAAAACAAAAATGGCTCAAACTGGAGAACAAATCAAAGCCCCAGAGCCAATTCATCTAAAAAACGAAGAGACAGCCAACCTATCAGATGCACAGTTCAAAGCCCTGGTGATCAGGATGCTCACAGAATTGGTTGATTTTGCTCACAAATTAGATGAACAAATGAAGGCTCCAGTAAGTGAAATGAAGGAAAGTGCACAGGGAACCAATAGAGATGGTAGGAAAACTGGGACTCAAATCAATGGAGTGGACCAGAAGGAAGAAACAAACAACCAAACAGAAAAGAATGAAGAAACAAGAATTCAAAAAAATGAGGAGAGGCTTAAGAACCTCCTGGATATCTTTAAATGTCCCAACATCCAAATTATAGGGGTACCAGAAGGGGAAGAGGAAGAGCAACAAGCGGAAAACTTATTTGAACAAATAATAAAGGAGAACTTTCCCAATCTGGCAAAGGAAATAGACTACCAGGAAGTCCAGGAAGCTCAGAGAGTCCCAAAGAAGGTGGACCCAAGGAGGAACATACCAAGGCATATCATAATTACATTACCCAAGATTAAAATGAAGGAGAGAATTCTAGAAGCAGCAAGGGATAAGGGGATAGTCACATACAAAGGAGTTCCCATCAGACTGTCAGCTGATTTCTCAAAAGAGACCTTACAGGCAAGAAGGGGCTGGAAAGAAGTATTTGAAGTCTTGAAAGGCAAGGACCTACATTCAAGATTGCTCTATGCAGTAAAGCTTTCATTTAGAATGGAAGGGAAGATAAAGTGCTTCTCAGATAAGATCAAGTTAAAGGAGTTCATCATCACCAAGCCCTTATTATAGGAAATGTTAAAGGGACTTATCTAAGAAAAAGAAGATAAAAAATATGAACAATAAAAAGACAGCAAACTCACAGGTATTAACAACCACATCTAAAACAAAAGCAAACTAAGCAAACAGCTAGAACAGGAACAGGAACACGGAAATGGAGATCACATGGAGGGTTAGCAACAGGGGAGTGGGAAGAGGAGGGAGGGGGAAAATGTACAGAGAATAAGTAGCATAGATGCTAGGTAGAAAATAGACAGGGGGAGGGCAAGAATAGTGTGGGAAATGTAGAAGCTAAAGAACTTATGACACATAGACATGAACTAAAGGGGGGAATGTAGGTGGGAGGGCATGTGCAGGGTGGAGGGGAATGATGG
Organism: Anoura caudifer; assembly: GCA_004027475.1. Lineage (NCBI taxonomy): Eukaryota > Metazoa > Chordata > Mammalia > Chiroptera > Phyllostomidae > Anoura > Anoura caudifer. The sequence goes on along the minus strand of PVKU01013171.1, from coordinate 5,380 downwards.
GGGAGAAATGGGACAACTGTAATAGCATAATCAATAAAATATATTTAAAAAAAGAAAAAAAAAACATTTGGGACAACATGAAGTATAACAACATCCATATCATGGGAATACCAGAGTGGTCAAGGGATCAAGAATCTAGTTGAAGAAATAACGACCAAAAACTTCCCTAATCTGGTGAAGGAAAAAGTCACACCAGTCCAGGAAGCACAAAGTCCCAAACAGGTTGGACCCAAAGAGACCTACACCAAGACATATATTAAAATGATAAGGCTTAAAGACAAGGAGAGAATCCTAAAAGCCCCAGAAGAAGAGCAGGTAGTAATCTACAAGGGAGCACCAATTAGATTGGCATCTGACTACTCCACAAAAACATTTCAGACCACAATGGAGTTATGTGATATATTCAAGGTGATGAAAAGCAAGGACCTACAATGAAGGCTACTTTACCCAGCAAGGCTATCATTTACAATTGAAGGAGAAATAAGCAACTTCCCAGATGAGAAAAAGCTAAAGGACTTTGTTAAAAGTAAACCAGTACTGCAACAAATTTTAGAAGGCTTGCTTTTAGAAGAAGAAGAAGAAAAAGAAAAAGAAAAAAAAGAGGAAAACATCTAACAATAAAGTGGGACTACATACATATCTATCAATAATCACCTTAAATGTAAATGCCCTAAATGTCCCAACCAGAAGACACAGGATGGCTGAATGGATAAGAAAATAAGACCTGTATATATATGGTGCCTCCAAGAGACACATCTCAGATTGAAAGATACACACAAAATAAAAGTAAAGGGTTGGAAAAAGGTATTTCATGCAAAAGGAAAAGAAAAAAACACTGGTGTAGCAGTACTTATATCTGACAAAATAGACTTTAAAACCAAAGCTATAGTAAGATATAAAGAAGGACACTACATAATGAAAAAGGGCAAAGTTCAACAAGAGAATATAACCCTAGTTGACATTTAGGTACCCAATTAGGAGCACCTAAAGCAAAACTTGATGAACATAAAGGGAGAGATCAACATGAATACAGTTATAGTTGGGGATTTTAACACCCCATGGACTTCAATGGATACATCTTCCAGGCAGAAAATCAACAAGGAGACAGCAACCTTAAACCATACACTAAATCAAATGGATTTAATTGATATCTTCAGAGCATTTCACCCCAAAGCAGCAAAATATACATACTTTCCAAGTGCACATGGAATATTTTCTAGGATAGACCACATGTTGGGATACAAAATAAGTCTCAATAAATTTAAGAAGACTGAAATCATATCAAGCAACTTCTATGTCCATAATGCTATGAAACTGGGAATTAATCACAAGAAGGACACTGAAAAACACACAAAGACATGGAAGCTAAATAACACATTATTAAACAGTGAATGGGTCAACAATGAGATCAAGGAAGAAATCAAAAGGTATCTTAAAACAAATCTAAATGAGGACACAATCACCCAAAATCAGTGGGACACTGGGAATGAAATCCTAAGAGGAAAGTTCATAGCATTACAGGCCTATCTCAAAAAATAGGAGAAAGCTTAAGTAAAAAAATCAAACTTCACACTTAAAGGAACTTGAAAAAAACAACAAACAATACCCAAAGTTAGTAAAAGAAAGGAAATGATAAAGATCAGAGGAGAAATAAATGAAATAGAGTCACCCTAAGAAAAAATAGAAAGATCAATGAATCCAAGAGCTGGTTCTTTGAAAAGACAAACAAGATTGACAAACTTTTAACCAGTCTCATCAAGAAAAAAAGAAAAAGGACCCAAATTAATGAAAGATGTGAAAGAGGAGAAACAACAATTGACACTAAAGAAATACAAAGGATTATAAGAAAATATTATGAACAATTATATGCCAACAAACTGGACATCTGGACAAAATGGATAAATTCCTAGACTTAAGATCATCCCAAAATAAATCAGGAAGAATCGGAAAATCTGAATAGACAGATTACACCTAATTAAATTGAAGCAGTAATAAAAAAAACTCCCAACAAATAAAAGCCCTGGACCAGAAGTTTTCACAGGTGAATTTTAGCAAACATCCCAAGAAGAACTAACACTTCTCCTCCTCAAACTATTTCATAAAATTCAAGAGGAGAGAAGGCTCCCAAACTCATTTTACAAGGCCAGCATTAATTCCAAAACCAGATAAAGATGCTACAAAGAAAGAAAATTATAGTCCAATATTGCTGATGGATGTAGATGGTAAAATCCTCAACAAAATGTTAGCAAACCTAATACAGCAATGCATCAAAAAGATCATACACCATGATCAAGTGGGATTTGTTCCAGGAATACAAAGTTGATATAACATTTGCAAATCAATAAATGTGATTCACCATATAAAAAGGACAACAAAACACATGGTCATATCAATAGATGCAGACAAAGCTTTTGATAGACTCCAGCACCAATTTGTGGTAAAAACTTTTAGTAAGGTGGGAATAGAGAGAACATATGTGAACATATGTAAACATAATGAAGGCCACATATGACAAACCCACTGCCAGCATCATACTCAATGGGCAGAAACTACAAGCATTCCCCTTAAGATCGGGGAACAAAACATGGATGTCTGCTTTCACCTCTCTTATTCATCGCAGTACTGGAAGTCCTAGCCACAGCAATCAGACAAGAAGAAGAAACAAAAGGCATCCAAATGGAAAGGAGGAAGTAAAACTGTCTTTATTTGCAGGTGACATGAATACTATAGATAGAGAACTGCAAAGATTCCAACAAGAAACCACTAGAACTGATAAATGAATTCAGCAAAGTAATAGGATACAAAATTAACATCCAGAAATCAGTTGCATATTTACATGCCAATAACAAACTAACATAAAGGGAAATTAAGAAAATAATCCCATTCATAATTACTTCAAAAAGAATAAAATACCTAGGAATAAACCTAACCAAGGAGGTAAAAGACCTGTACATGGAAAATTATAAGACACAAAAGAAAGAAACTGAAGAAGATACAAATAAGTGGAAGTACATGCTGTGTTCATGGATAGGAAGAATTAACATCTTTAAAAAGTTCATACTACCCAAAGCAATCTATAGATTCAACATAATTCCTATCAAGATTTTAATGCATATTTCACAGAACTAGAACAAATATTTCAAAAATTTATATGGAACCACAAAAGGCCCTGCATAGCAACACTGACCCTGAGAAAGAAGAACACAGTAGGAAGAATCACACTACCTAATATAAAACTATACTATAAGGCCATAGTTATCAAAACAGCATGGTACTGGCATAAACACAGACACATAGATAAATGGGATGTAGGGAACCGCTTTGCATGGCATGGAAATGTAGCTCAGCCTCCACGTGGAAAACCAGTGGGGAGAGAGTGGCACAAAGGACCATGCCCATGGAGAGGTTTTCCCATGGGAAATCAGGCCTGCATTGTACCTAGGCTGCTATGAGACTTAATTTTGCTAAAACTCCCTCACCCTGAATTGAGGCAGTAAGTGCTTACTGTAACTTCCTAAAGTCTGTGCTAAACCTCCCAAGTATGGAGTGTGACTGGTTCAACCACGTTTCCCCTTGGTCTGCAACATCCTTCTCTTTGAAATAATTAGCAGCATTCTTTCCTTTTTTATCTGTAAAAGGTAGTCCCCTTCAATGAACCTGTGCACAGTAAATGAGGACTACCCTCTATGTAATATACCCAGAAAAACAATAAAAGCCTGTCCAGGCAGGAGCCAGGGCCCTCTTGCTCTCTCGCTCTCTCTCAGAGAGTGGCCATGCTGTCCCTTTTTCTCCACAGGATTTCTGTAGTCTCTGTGTATCTGTCTTGGCAACCACAACACGTGGATCCTGCAGGCCAGGATCTGCATCAGTGGAACAGAACAGAGAACCCAGAAATAAACCCACACCTTTATGGTCAATTAATATTTGACAGAGGAAGCAAATACATACAATGGGCTAAAGAGAGTTTATTCAATCAATGGTGTTAGGAAAATTGGACAGATATGTGCAGGAAAATGAAACTAGACCACCTTGTTAAACCACACAAAAGAATAAATTCAGGGCCGGCCAAGATGGAGGCATAGCTGGACATGCTGTACCACCTCTCACAACCAAGATTAGGGACAACAAAAATATAGAACCAAAAAAAAGAAAACCCAACCAGGACAGAGAGAAAATTGAATTGTGTAGGAGTCTGACAACAACGATTCACCCAGACACGTAAGAGGGGCGGAGTTGGTGGTCAGTCGAGTTGTATCGCGAGGGATAAGCAGGTGGTGGCCCCGGGGGCGCAGTCACTCCAGGCACACAGGTGGCCAAGCCGGACGCACAAGGCGGCAGACAACGGACACACATTCACGCACAGATAAACCAGGTGAAAACGGGCAGCAAGACAGACTTCGAGATGCAGGGCACCAGCCCCGGGAAGTGAAGCCTAAAAGCACCCATTGAAAATACTTGTAGGGGCTGAGGTACTGGGAGGGAGTCCCAGCCACACAGAAGAGTTCATTGGGGAGACCCACAGGGTCCTGGAGTATGCACAGGCCCACTCACTCGGGAATCAGCACCAGAGGAGTCCAGTTTGCTTGGGGGAAGCGGCAGAAGTGACTGAAATCTGGCAGAGAGTGGAGCAAGTGCCATTGTTCCCTCTTGGATCCCACCCCTACATGCAGCATCACAACCGAGTGACTGGGCTGCCCCACCCTGGTGACCACCTAAGGCTCTGCCCCTCACTACGTAACAGCTGCGAAGAGACAAAAACAAAAAACCAAAACCAAGGATGGCTCAAAAGGGAAAACAGACCGGGGCCCCGGAGCTAATTCATCTGAGCAACCACGAGGTGGTCAACCTATCAGAAGCACAGTTCAAAGCTCTGGTGATTAGGAAGCTCACAGAATTGGCTGACTTTGGTCATAAATCAGAGGAACAGATGGAGGCTACAATAAGTGAAATGAAGGAACACGCACAGGAAACCAATAGTGATGGGAGGAAAACTGAGATTCAAATCAATGGAGTGGACCAGAAGGAAGAAACAAACAACCAAACAGAAAAGAATGAAGAAACAAGAATTCAAAAAAATGAGGAGAGGCTTAGGAACTTCCAGGACATCTTTAAACGTCCCAACATCCAAATTATAGGGGTACCAGAAGGGGAAGAGGAAGAGCAACAAGTGGAAAACTTATTTGAACAAATAATAAAGGGAACTTCCCCAATCTGGCAAAGGAAATAGACTACCAGGAAGTCCAGGAAGCTCAGAGAGTCCCAAAGAAGGTGGATCTAATGAGGAACACGCCAAGGCACATCATAATTACATTAGCCAAGATTAAAATGAAGGAGAGAATTCTAGAAGCAGCAAGGGATAAAGGCAGAGTCACCTACAAAG
>PVKU01013170.1:0-30611 GCA_004027475.1 Anoura caudifer | reverse complement strand
CAGATAAACAGGAGAAAATCAAAATTGTAATACTTGCACATGAAAATTCCAAAGGCACTGAGGCAAGGCTGAGTTTAAGGCAATTCGGTCAATGGAGAAAAGGCGGGAAGAGAGTGTTAGATTTCAGGGGTGAGAGTGGGTGGCTTATAGGTAGTTGAAGAACGACAAAACAGAATGACAGGAAAACAATGGTAAACGGTGGGTATGTAGTCAAAAGGCCTCTGCCTGAAAATTCTTCTTTACTACAATTATTTCAACTTAGATACCACATCTTAAGATTCTTGTCCTGAAGCAGGTTTTTCCATCTGAATCTCTTGGGCAGGAACAGGTGAAGGTTCCTTTCTGAGTCTGTTTTGTTATAAACAGCTTAAAATCAATATGATAATGAAGCAACTCCGAGATGACCACATGTTGATCCCTTTGATGTAAATAACAACACTGACTAGAGAATAGGCAAAAAAATCCAAATAAACCTCTAACAAGTAAAGAGAATAAACTAGTGTAAGAGAATACATATTACCATGTAACCCCAAGGATCAGATAGCTTCCCTGATTAATTTTAAAGATGCTACTCCATTTTCATCTGACTTGCATATTTTTTAGGATGAGAACTTTGCTTCACTTCTTCCCAGTGATCTAACTCATGCTCAGTGATCATGGGGCCCCTTGTGCTCCTTTCTTTTGGCCAAATATGGAGGTCTGGTGGTGGTGGTAGCTTTCAATACCCTTTCCCCAGCCTGATTTTTTTTCAACCATCAGTGGCATTTTATTCAGGAAGTTTCTTCTTTTTTTTAAATTTTATTTTAATTGTAGTTCTTGTACAGTTTTCTGTCTTCTACTCCCATCCCAGCCCACTGCCCCAGCCCTCCCCAGCTCCCTCCCATTTTAACCCCACTAGCTTTTGTCCATGTGTCTTTCATACTTGTTGCTCTAAACCCTTCCCCTTTTCCCTTGAAATTTCTAACCCTCTCCTCTCTTGTTCTCAATTTCAGTGTCTTTGGTTATATTATGTCTGTTTGTTTATTCTGTTGATTAGGTTCCTGTTAAAGGTGAGATCATATGGTATTTGTCTTTCACCCTCTGGCTTATTTCGCTTAGCATAATGCTCTCCAGTTCCATCCATGGTGTTGAGAAGGGTAGGAGCTCCTTCTTTCTTTCTGCTGCATAGAATTCCATTGTGTAAATGTACCATAGTTTTTTGATCCATTCATTTACTGATGGGCACCTAGGTTGCTTCCAACACTTGGCTATTGTACATTGTGCTGCTATGAACATTGGGATGCATAGGTTCTTTTGGATTGGTGTTTCAGGGTTCCTAGGATATAATCCTAGCAGTGGAATTGCTGGGTCAAAAGGTAGGTCCATTTTTAGTTTTCTGAGAAAATTCCATACTGCTTTCCATAGTGGTTGTACCAGTCTGCAGTCCCACCAACAGTGCACTAGGGTCCCCTTTTCTCCACAATCTTTCCAGCACTTGTTGTTTGTTGCTTTGTTTATGATGGCTATTCCAACTGGTGTGAAGTGGTATCTCATTGTGGTTTAAATTTGCATCTCTCTGATAGCTAGTGATATGGAGCATCTTTTCATGTGTTTCTGGATCTTCTGTATGTCCTCCTTGGAGAAGTGTCTGTTCAAGTCTTTTGCCCATTTTTTAATTGGGTTGCTTGTCTTCTTAGAGTGGAGTCATGTAAGTTCTTTATATATTTTGGAGATCAAACCCTTGTCTAAGGTATCATTGGCAAATATGTTTTCCCATACAGTTGGTTCTCTTTTTATTTTAATACTGTTTTCTTTAGCCATGCAGAAGCTTTTTATTTTGATGAGATCCCATTTGTTTATTCTTTCCTTTATGTCCCTTGCTTTAGGGGACATATCAGTAAAAATGTTGCTATGTGAAATGTCTGAGATTTTCCTGCCTACGTTCTCCTCTAGGACTTTAATGGTGTCACGGCTTATATTTAAATCTTTTATCCACCTTGAGTTTATATTTGTGTATGGTGTAACTTGGTGTTCAAGTTTCATTTTTTTGCATGTAGCTGTCCAGTTCTCCCAACATCACTTGTTGAAGAGGCTACTTTTACTCCATTTTATGTTGCTGCCTCCTTTGTCAAATATTAATTGACCGTAGAGAATTGAGTTTACTTCTGGGCTTTCTGTTCTATTCCGCTGGTCCATGTGCTTGTTTTTGTGCCAGTACCAGGCTGTTTTGATTACAGTGGCCTTGTAATACAGTTTGGTGTCAGGTATTGTGATCCCTCCTACTTTGTTCTTCTTTCTCAAAATTGCTGCAGCTTTTCATGGTCATTTATGATTCCATATAAATTTTTGAAGTGTTTGTTCTATGTCTGTGAAATATGCCATTGGTAGTTTAATAGGTATTGCATTGAATCTGTAAATTGCTTTGGGTAATATGGACATTTTGATGATGTTAATTCTTCTGATCCATGAACACGGTATATGTTTCCATTTGTTTGTGTCTTCCTTGATTTCTTTCTTCAGTGTTGTGTAGCTTTCTGCATACAGGTCTTTTACCTCGTTGGTTAGGTTTATTCCTAGGTATTTTATTTTTCTTTCTGCTATACCGAATGGGATTTTTTTTTCTTAATTTCTGCTTCTGCTCTTTCATTGTTGGTATACAGAAATGCCTTTGGTTTCTGGATATTGACTTTGTAGCCTGCTGTTTCGCCAAATTCATTTATTAGGTCAAGCAGCTTTTTGGCCAAGTCTATAGGATTTTCTATGTACACAACCATGCCATCTGCAAATGATGATAGTTTTGTTTCCTCCTTTCCAATCTGGATGCCTTTTATTTCCTTTTCTTGTCTAATCACTGTGGCCAATACTTCCAGTACTATATTGAATACAAGTGGTGAAAGTGGACACCCTTGTCTTGTTCCTGATCTTAGTGGAAAAGATTTTAGTTTTTGCCCGTTGAGTATGATGTTGGCTGTAGGTCTCTCATATATGGCCTTGATTATGTTGAGGAATGCTCCCTCAATTCCCACTTTGCTGAGTGTTTTTATCATAAACGGGTGCTGTACCTTATCAAATGCTTTTTCTGCATCTATTGATATGATCATGTGATTTTTGTCTTTGCTTTGGTTTATGTGATGTATTACATTTACTGATTTGTGAATGTTGAACCATCCTTGCATCACTGGGATGAATCCCACTTGGTCATGATGTATGATCTTTTTAATGTATTGTTGGATACAGTTTGCCAATATTTTGTTGAGGATTCTAGCATCTATGTTCATCAGCGATATTGGCCTGAAGTTTTCTTTCTTTGTTATGTTTTTATCTAGTTTGGGGATTAGTATGATGCTGGCTTCATAAAAAGAGTTTGGGAGTCTTCCATCATTTTGGATTTTTTCCAAAAAAGTTTGTGAAGGATAAGGGTTAGCTCTTCCTTAAATGCTTTGTAAAATTCTCCTGTGAAACCATCTGGTCCTGGGCTTTTGTGTGTCAGGAGTTCTTTGATTACTGTTTCATCTGCTGTTATTGGTCTGTTCAGGCTTTCTGCTTCTTCTTCATTGAGTTTTGGGAGATTATATTTTTCTAGAAACTTGTCCATTTCACCTAGGTTCTCAAATTTCTTGGCATACAGTTCTTCATAGTAATTTCTTACAGTCCTTTGTATTTCTGTGGTGTCAGTTGTAATCTCTCCTCTTTCATTTCTGATTGTGTTTATTTGGGTCTTCTCTCTTTTTTTCTTGATGAGCCTGCTTAAAGGCTTGTCAATTTTGTTTATCTTTTCAAAGAACCAGCTCCTGGATTCATTGATCCTTAGAATAGTGCTTTTAGTCTCTATGTCATTTAATTCTGCTCTGATCTTAGTTATTTCCTTCCTCCTACTTGTTCTGGGCTGTCTTTGTTGTTGTTCCTCAAGTTCTTGTAGGCATAGAGTTAAGTTGTTTGTTTGAGATGTCTCTATCTTTTTTAGGTAGGCCTGTATCACTATGAACTTTCCTCTGAGAACTCCCTTTGCTGTGTCCCATAAGTTTTGGGTCATTGTGAGTTCATTTTCATTTGTTTCCAGAAACTTTTTGATTTCCTACCTAATTTCATTCTTGACCCACTCATTGTTTAATAGCATGCTATTCGATCTCCATGATTTTGAGGACTTTGTGTTTTTCTCCTTGGGGTTGGTTTCTAGTTTCAGTCCATTGTGGTCAGAGAAAATGTTTGGAATGATTTAAATTTTCTTGAATTTGTTGAGGTTAGTTTTATGTCCTATCATGTGGTCTATCTTTGAGAATGTTCCATGTGCATTTGAAAAGAATGTGTATTTAGTTTCTTTGGGATGAAGGGCTCTATATATATCAGTTAAGTCCATTTCATCTCGAGTGTTGTTCAATGCCACAATATCTTTGTTGATCTTTTGTTTGGAAGATCTGTCCATTTTTGACAGTGGAGTGTTAAAATCCCCTACTATAATTGTGTTGCTGTCAATATCTTTCTTGAAGTCCTCTAAGATTTTCTTGATGTATTTAGGTGCTCCTATGTTGGGTGCATATATATTTACAATGTTTATGTCTCCCTGGTAGATTCTTCCCTTGAGTATTAAGAAGTGACCTTCTGGGTCTCTCTTTATGGCTCTTCTTTTGAAGTCTATTTTGTCTGATATGAGTATTACTACCCCCACTTTTTTTTTTCCTGTCCATTTGCTTGGAAAATTTGTTTCCAGCCCTTCGCTTTGAGTCTATGTTGGTCTTTTGTCCTGAGGTGGGTCTCTTGTAGGCAGCATATGTGTGGGTCATGCTTTCTTATTCATTCAGCTATTCTATGCCTTTTGATTGGAGCATTTAATCCATTTATGCTTAAGGTTATTCTTGATAGGTACTTATTCATTGCCATTTTTGTACCTGTGTTCCTCTCCCTCTCTTTCTCCTGTCCTTCCTTTCCTTAAAGCAGGCCCTTTAGTATCTCTTGCAGAACTGGTTTGGTACAGGTGTATTCTTTTAGACTTCTTTTGTCTGAGAAGCCCCTTATTTGGCCTTCTATCTTGATCGAAAGACTTGCTGGGTAAAGTAGTCTTGGTTGCAGGCCTTTGGTTCTCATTACTTGGAATATTTCTTGCCATTCTCTTCTGGCTTGAAGTGTTTCTATTGAGAAGTCAGCTGCTAACCTTATCGGGGCTCCCTTGTATGTTACTTCCTTTTTCTCCCTTGCTGCCTTTAAGATTCTCTCTTTGTCTGGGAATTTTGCCATTTTAATTATGATGTGTCTTGAAGTGGGCCTCTTTGGGTTCCTCTTGAAAAGGACTCTCTGTGATTCCTGGATTTGTGTGATTTTTTCTCTCATCAAATTAGGGAAGCTTTCCATCATTACTTTTTCAAATAGGTTTTCTATCCCTTGCTCTTCTTCTTCTCCCTCTGGTATCCCTATTGTTCGGATACTATTATGTTTCATATTGTCTTGTATTTCTCTTAATCCCTCTTCATTCTTTCTGAGTCTCTTTTCCTTTTCTTGCTCTTTCTGGGTGTTTTTTTCTACTTGGTCCTCCAACTTGCTGATCCAATTTTCTGCTTCATCAGTTCTGCTTTTCATTCCTTCCACTGTGTTCTTTAGTTCAGAAATTGTATTTTTCATTCCCTCTTGGCCCTTGTTGATAGTTGCTATTTCCTTTTTCATGTTGATATAGTTTGCAGTGAGTTCCTCATAGCTTCCCTGTAGTTTCTGGTAGCTCATTGAGAGCTCTTGGAGCTTCCTGACAACCATTGCTTTGAACTCAAAATCTGATAGTTGAGTTGCCTCCATTTCATTTAGCATTCTTTCTGGGGCTTCCTCCTTTTCTTTCATTTGGGGATTGTTTCTTTGTCTTCCCATTGTTTGTGAGGCTCTTCTTGTTAGGCTCAGTTTCTTAAATTGATTTGTTCTGGTCCCCTGGGTTTATGGTGCGAACTTCTGTGGCAGAATGCCTTGACATTCAGTGGTGCTGTCTCCTTTGGGTATCCTGGTGTTCAAGGCTTCCAGTGTCTTAGCTGTTGAAATGCCCCCTCTTTGGGACCAACTCTGGTTTTTCCACAGTTCCATAGTTTGTTTTGTTTTGTTTTTGTCTCACTCATGGGTGTTTGAAAAGAGAAAAGAAGAAGACAAAAAAGGAAAGAAGAAAAAGAAAATGGGAAAAAATGAAAAGAGAATAAAGGAAAGCAGAATGAAAAAGAAAAGAGAAAAGAGAAAGGAAGAAGAAATAAGCTTGGAAAGAAAGGAAGAAGAAATAACAAGAAAGAAGTAACGAGAAGCAAAAGGAGTTGACGGGTAAAAGAGATAAAAATAATGAGAAATTAATAATAAAAAGGAAGGAAAACACACACACACACACACACACACACACACACTCTTGCTGTTATCAGTCTTGCCAAGCTGATTTTTCTAGCCTTGCTGACTGCAGTGGCCAAGGGGCAACCATATTGTTTTTCTCCCTGTTCAGCACTCAGTTATCTTTGGCCTGCTGTCCTCAGAGCTAGCCTGGGGCCTTCCACACAGGGTCTCAGGTGTATCTTCTGAGGTGGCACCTACTCCGATCACACAAGTGCAAGCACTAATGACCTTTCAGCCTTCCATACACAGGTGCCAACTGTCCTGCAAGCACAAATTGACACCCAAGCAGGGCACACACAGGTGTCTAAGATCTCCCAGCAGTCCATGCAGGTCCCCAATGGCGTGAAGGTACTGAGAGACTGTATTGCAGCTCCCTGATGGTGCGCAGGTGCCGAGAGACCGTAGTGCTGAGCAACTGCAGCACAGATCCCCCAGTGGCGCGTTGGCACCTATGGATGCCTGCGAAGCTGTTCCCAATGGCATGTGTGCACAGACAGTCGCACGAGCTCCCACAAGCAGTCCTTTCAGGGCTATGAAATCTTAACTCCTCTCTGTGGGATTTTAAGCAGCCAGGTTTATCCCGGTGCTGCCGAGACCTTGTTTGGGTGATCAGGGAGCAGTTGACCCAACTCCCTCTCTCCCTAGAGTCTTATGGCCAGCACTGGCCTGGGATCTCAGCCCCCACCCTGGTCTCCACACTCCTGGAGTCCTCTCCTTACCATCTGTTTTTTCAATCTCCACTGCAATTTTTGATCTCCTGCTTTCAATTATGCTGTGTTTCTGGTGTCTGTTTGCTGTGCTCCCCTGTAAATTGACCAGGTTTTTCACCTGTGTGAAGGGGGAAGCGGGATGTACTTCCTCTTACCGCACCATCATCTTTTCTCCTCCCCAGCCTGATTTTTTTAACTGGTTCTGTATGTTTGTTCTTAAAGCACTTAGAAAGTGTTTGTTGTCCTTCTTACAGAACTTTAAGAATTTTTTCTAATACGGCAGTAGATTTCAGACAGAATTCTGTGCCATTCTTCCCGTTGCTACTTAGTGTTCCACTCATCCCAGACCACATGGAAGGGTGTGGTATTTTTTTCAGGCTGTCTTCTCAGTTCTGTTATTATTTGTGTGAGCACCTGGTGAGTTGCACGAGAAAGAACTTGAATACCAAAGGTATCCCCTCTTCCCTTTCTAGTTTACACTTGCTCTTAGCAATTCCTCACAGATTTGCCTGAATGGTATCACACCAATGTATGGTGAAATTTACCTCCTACAAGTGAGTGCTCCTGTCTTATTTTTCTTGGAGTTTCCCCTTTTATCTTAGATATGGGGAGAGGGAGCCACCAGTGTCTAAACTTTCTGGTGGCTTACAGAAACTTTGAATATTTGCAGCCCACCCTGCATTTTGGTGTGTGTTCAGTTGATGTGGGAACGTGTTCTTTCTATCATTGTACATCCTAGGCAGAAGCCATCCTTTGTTTCATGAAAAATTCCTTTCTTAAAAAGATAAAGAGGTTTTGAAATTCTCTGCTAATTTATGCATCAGTTTTGGTAAGGTGATGTTTTGAAGGAACTTTTCCACTTTTATGTAGGTTGTTGACTGTTTAGGCAGAGGTGTGTTAATAAAGTTTTCTTGCATCATTTCACTCGGGAAAAGCTTTCTCATTGGTGGAGTTTTTAGAGCTCTAGTTAGCTACTTAAGAATTGGTTTGGGGCTTTGGACAATTCCTTGCTGAGAGGTAAGAGCCCACATAGCCTCTTCAAGATTATCAACTTGCATGGAAATATCTTTACCTGTTTCATTCCCAAAGGTTGCTTGTTTGTCTTTGCTAGAGTTTGTGTGTCTCATATAGCACCTGGCCAAACCCATTGTCATATCTGTCCTCTACCAGTGCACCATAAGAAGGGTACATGTGAACAAATCGGTCTCAATTGGCCAATTTTTAAGCAGTTATTACTCCCAGCACCAATTAGTAACTGCTCAGTGAATTTTGTAAGACAGTAAGTTGCATGGAAAATCCTAAGTAAGAAGCAAAGGAGCAGTGGTTATAGATCTCATGGAGCTGGTAGTAGTTGAGATGGGGCTTGAAGAAAAAATAGGGGATGCCCAGGCAGAGATGCAGACTAGAGTGTTCCAGGAAGGAAGACACTAATCTCTGTCTTCCTCTCTCAGAAATGCTACGAGGTCAAATCCGACTCACCAGTCCAGGCATTATTTAATGGGCCATCGACAATAGTTGATTCTTAATGAACAAAAAATAATAAAATGGCCAAAGTGAGTGATGATAGTTCTCAGGGGAGACAGTGTCCATAGAGTCTTCAGGCTGCTGGTGGCTTCACTTCAGTCAGCAGCTCTATAAGGCCTGTGAGACATCCTTGTCTTGGTAATGAGGACCTTCAGATATCTCATTAAGGTTCTCCAGGGATAGTTGTTTCCCCAGGGCAGAATGGCCTTCAAAGGAGAGCAGATAGTCCTTGTTCCTTTGGATGTTCAGTTCTCTAGGATGATGGAACTGGCAGTTTTGAATGAAAATATTGTCAGATGGGAACAAAAGCTAATGATATATTGGCAATAAAGTGGAAATATATCAACAACAATCCTTCAGTTTAGGTTAAAATAATATAGTCTAGGGTGATACTGCAATTGTCTTAGACTAGACAGGACATTTGGTCTGTGGACCCTCTCCAGATTCCAGTAACTCCTGTCAAATCCATGGCCCCCATTCCTGTTCTGACTTCCTCATGTCTAGATCAGGTTGCAAATCTTATCTCACTGTTTGTTAGCTTGCTGGATAAGTATTTGTCTTCCACACTAAAGTCCGAGCTTCTGTTCCTGGAGTGGAGCAAGAGGTAAGCCATGTTGTCCCTGTCCTCTGACCATGTCCTTTTCAAGTGGATAAGCGGGAGACAGTGGCATCCCACTCAACCCAAAAGACACAAGTGCAGGTTAGGAGTTTTATATGTCCCTTACTGCTCCTCACTGGAGGTGTGGGTCACCTTTGAGTCTCAGATGTTCCTTTGTTTAGGGATCAATAGTTCTCAAACACTGCTGTATACACCATTTTAAAATGTCAGATTCTTAGTTTAAAGAGTTTCCATCAGGAGCATGTTAGTGTGGATCTCAGAGCACTGATTTTTAGAAATATTCTATGTAGGTATAATCCATTTAGTTGCAGTAACATGGGCCTAGATGATCTCCAAAGCTGCTTCTAGCTCTGATGTTTTGGTGTTCTAAGTATTCTTATACATCTGAGTGTGAACCTTAGACTTCATGGCTGAGCAACTTACATGGTGTGTGTGTGTGTGTGTGTGTGTGTGTGTGTGTGTGTGTGTGTGTAAACAGGGGATGCATGTGTTCACACATGCACACATATCCAAAATGAGAAGGTGGAACTATTTCTCATTCCTTGTAATGTCCAATGCCAAAATTGGAAGTAAAACTTCTAAGGAAGGTACTGGAAATGAGGACTGACTAGTGTAACAGAGCAATTAACAGTGGGGGCTGATGATGATGAGGACCTGAATTTGGTGAATGTCAGTGAGGACAGACAGGGGAGGAGAAAATTACAACACAGTTTGTGAATATTCATGAACAACTCTTGTGGGTTTATGTAATGAGTGAATTTTGTGATTTATGAGGCAATTATAAGCATTCCTTAGTGAGTCATGTTTAACCCGAGTGTCTGAATAAATGATAACAATATTGACCAACCTTAAGTGCAGATCAGTTTGAGAAAGGGATGATTTGCAATCAAGGCAAAGATCCTTGGAAGTACCTTTTAGAAATCCACATGGAGAAGACAATTAACCTAATAAAATTCAGCGAGAAGTGGGAGTTAGAAGTCAGTGTGGAATTTTCATCAAACCAACTGGTTCCAGGTTCCCAGAAATGTCACTGGGAATTGGAAACACAGGGGAATTGGTTACGCTAAAGGGAAGGCTGAAAGTGTATCAGGTTGAATGATCACATCCCTCAGTCATCCTGCTCTGGGCCTGGAGGAGGGGTAGGGGAAGGCTGTGTTGGGGGCTTGTGCTCAGATCAGTGCAGTTAGGGACATGCATCTCCAGGTCAGACCTCTGAGTTTGGAGCTCATATCTGAGTGGAGTGCACCCCAGGAAGGATTCTTAAGATTCTAGGGAAGGTGTACTTTGTGTCAGGGGATTAGACACGTGTGGGAGGCCCCTGCAGCCAGGGGTCACACTTTGGAGGAGGAAACCAGGACCAGTAGGGGCATGGGCAGCCAGGGTGACCAGCAAAGCAGGTCAGAGATTGTCTGGTCCTCCTATTACCAAGGGAATAGAGCCTTGGTGGTGCCTGTTACTCGGGGCATGCTTAGGAGTCCACTGCAAACACAGAGGAAGCTGGATCCTGGAGCCAAGCCCTGCTGCCATCAGAGCACAGCCCTCAAAAATCAGATGTGGAAACAGGTGCCCACCTTCTTCATCTTAATTTCCACCCTACTGCTCCTGCCAGGGGTTCAAAGCATCAAAAGGCAGCTATATGACCAGGAGCTCTTGTAAATGCAGTGTGCGTGTTTCCACCCAAGGTCACAGAGTGGAGTACAGAAGAGGGCTTGGAACCACAAAGTCTGGAAAATCGGTAGTGGTGACACTTGGAGGGAAGGGCCTTGAAACCACAAGAGTGGAAAGTGGCAACTTTGGAATCTGAGAATGAGTGAAGAGAAAGAAAGGTACCTAGGAGGCTTAGGTCCTAGAGTGCAAAAGAGGGAGAAAACGAATGAGAAGGATTGCCCTGCCACACTTTTCAGAAAGAGCCAAGAAGGCCAATACTCTCCCTCTGATCACTGGGGTTGGTCCTGGAATCATCACAAAGAGACCAGTGATGAAGGCATGCCTAAGAGGTCCATGTTCTCTTTAGTGAGATACATTCCAAGAGTGTAATGGAGGTGGAATCCATTTCTATAGGCTGTGAAGTGAATAGGGTACAAAACAGTGGGTTCAGAAAATGAATAGGACATTCCAAGTCATTTGGCAATGAAAGAGACAGGAAGGAAGACAAAGGAAAGGGAAAAAGCTTAAATACATTTAGATTCTCGAAGGCAGTTTATTTTACCCAAGTCCATTGACAAGGAATTTCTGGCAAATGCACAGAACCTGGACTAGTGCTCTGATTGCAGCAGATACTTCGCCTACTCATTTTCCTTTTGCATAACTTTCAGAAAAACATGTTCAGCACCATGAAGATAGATAGCAATCAGAACATTTTTACAAACATTTTTACTTATGTTAAAACCTTGTAAAACTTGTCTTCTACCACAAAATTGTGTTTTAGTTTATTCTGTCTTATTTGCATCTCTATGGGAAGCAAGCCTATTAGACTAGGTAAAGAAATTCTCTAGAGCAGAGATGAGAGGTGTTTCTTCACAGTTCTCAAGAGTGATTATAGACCTTCTATAATGCAAATGGACTATGAAAGATATTTTGCTCTGCCTCAAAGCTGGACTCCATATTGAGGCAAATCAGGGCAAAGGCAAGCCTCAGTTTGTTGTTTCCATGGAGCAAAATGTCACAGGATCACAGGAGGGCTTTGGAGAGATGTCCTGGGTCTTATTTTGTTTTGAATTTGCCTTTGTTGTCTGTCCATGTCTAGCACACTCTTTCATGAATGTGCTAAGCACACAGATCAAAAATCACACAGATGGAGGTGAGCCAGTGACTGTAGGGTCTCCCTGAGCTTGGGTCCCATCATCCGTAATGAGGGTATGAAGTGCAGTGATCTCCAGGGATCACTGAAAAGCCTCAACTTACAGTTCTTACTGCAGGTGGCCAGAGGGAAGGTGCTACTCCATCTATGGCCAGCTTGAGTTTGGGCATGGGCAGGTTTCTTTGTGAAACTTGTAATTCTAGATCTGACAGGGAATGTGAGACATTCTAAGTAATTCCTGTTGATGAAGGAGAAGAGGAGGACTATGTGACAGGGGTGATGCTGAGGTGGCAACAGTGAGTGTCCAGCAGATGGATGGTTCACTTTCTGTGCTGCACAGTCTCCCTGAATTACAGGTACCAGACTTGTAGAAGAGAAGGCCCAAACTAACACATGGGTTTGAAGCCAGGAATATAACTTTACAACTCAGTTCAAGTGGGTCACAGTCCTACCTTTCCAGTCTACCTATTTAACCTATTAACTCTCTATTTCACTTTCTCAGTAGGGTCCACACCAGGCACTGTGTGTGCCCAGATGAATAAATGAGTTCCTTCCCTCTAGAAGTTCATACACTGGTGATGGTATTTCCCTGTAGCCTTGAGAACTGAACTGACAGCTTCTGAGAATCCAGAATGTGGAGGTGAAAGAGGAAATACCCAGAGAGGCTCGGTGCACTAAGGTCACAACTGCCAGAGTCTCCCCACCTTTTTCATTTTTCTCACTGCAGTTTGTAGTGTTTCATTTTGTTTTGTCTTTTTGCATCAAAATGGTATCATTTCAACTCTGAAGCCAATCTTTACTTCAAAGTAAAGGCATTCAATGTCACAGCAGCCATCCATCTTCTGAAAACATGTTTGCCTTTGAATTCCTCCCCTGCATGAGTGGCGAAGTCATTAGTCTTCAGTTATCCAGGAATTAATTAGGGAAAGACCAAGTCATTTCTCCTAGGCCAAATGCGCAATCCCCCATCATGAATCTCCTGGGGACAGAGTATAAATCTCGAATTAGCAGATGTCACCTGAGCAGCTGTGCCCTGACTTAACATTCACCCAGGAAAGACTATCCTGTCCCTGACTCACTGTCCCACTTCTCCCCTCTCAGGTGAAATGCAAGGACTGCCAGGTCTTTGGGCATAAGGCAAGCAACATCCACTGTCACATGAAGTGCAGGAATGGGGCCTTAGCACCCCAGCACGTGGGCTCCCTTAAGGTGAAGGAGAACCAGAGACTGTGTACACCCTGGAACTCCAGGAATGCAGAATTCTCCTCCAGGACTTCCAGGAAGAAGGAACAGATGTCTAGGTGAGCACTGTGAGGGTTGGAGCACACCTTAGGTGAAATCCTTGGGGCTGGAGCCCCTTATATACCATGGTCTACATTTCCAAGTCCAGGCTAGAATGGACACAGGGAGGAGAGCCCTGTTCCCAGGATCACACTTAGGTGGTCATTCTCTCACTAGGGGGTCACTGGGGCAGCTAGGGTCAGTAGCAGGGGACAGTCCACCTGGGACGCCTAGAAGGACTGGCAGCGTGGCCATTGTGTGGAATAAAAGTTATTTATAGACAATTCTGGAGGGCTCCCTGGAAAAGAGAAGGTGGGATGGTCTGAGGAGATGGAAGGGCCAGTGTGGAAAAGGCACCTACCATCAGACTCCAACTCACATGGGAAGATGGAAAGGTCCTGGACCACAGAATGTTTTGTCTCTACTGAGGACAAGTAGTGGAGTGACTTTCACTCACCATGTTGTGTCCTGCAGCCAAGAAGACCAGCAGAGACAGGCTCTGCTCCAGTGATTTCCCAGAAGTATCCTGCAAAGGCTTCAGCCATCCCTGAAGGATCAGACAGAATCCTGTGGCTATGAGAGGGTGAGTGTCCCCAGTGTCCTGGCTCTTCTCCTAGGTGTCACCGGCATTCCTCTCAGTGTGTTCCTGTGGGAGGAAATTGTGAGAGTTCTATTGGGACCTAGCTGGTTCCTGGGGGGTGTTTTCCAGTTTTCATATTCTGGGGTTTCTCTGATTCTACGTTACACTTGCATGAGGGCAGATAACGTGATACTGGAGGGTGAGGTCATGACCTCACTAGATGCTTCCAGAAGTTGGGATACCTTAGGGGAGAACTGGCATGTTGAAATTTGGACCCCTGGACCCAAATTATCTCCCAAGCTCAATAGTTGTCAAATGGCCCCCAAATTCCATGAGTTTTTTGCATTACCTGAAAGAGGGAAGACCAGGGCTTGTTTCTCTTCGCTAACTTCTCTTGTAAGAATTCTGCATTTTGTCTGATGTCAGGATTGCTACAGAGGGGACTTTGTGACTTCTGCCACGGTGACCAGCTGTGAGGTCAGTGACCTTCTCATTTGTACCCTGAATGTGGGCACAGCAATTCCTGTGTGTGTCTCGTTTAAGATCTTCATCCTCCTGCTTTGTTTCCTCTTATTTTGTCCTTGATGGAGAAGAAATTCTAATGTGTAGTCGCTTGCTGTTTTGCCTCCGCCACCCAACCCAGCCTATGTTCATCCATACAAACCAGAGGAGATGTGTGGGAGACACTAGTCTCAACGGTAAGTCCCCTGTCACAAAACCTGACATGATATCCACACTGTCTCCCATCCACAGTGCTAAAAGGAGCACCTGACTACCATGGGTGCTAAGTAAGGGACAGGGAGACCCTGTCACTGACAGCCATCATGTAGCAGGCAAAGGCTTTGTCCAGGATCCTGCCTCCAAGTCACACAGCCCAGGTCCTTCCCTCATCCCTCAGGTCCAGGTCAAGCCCTGGGACCTGAAGTCACCAACTGTGGGATATGCTGCTGCTCAGTTTTTGCCAGGACTCCAATGTCAGCCAAAATGCACCTGGCAAGAGGGCTGCACAGAGCCCTGTGCAAACCTGCCAGAATCCCCCAAAGAAGCCCAGAACACCCACTATTTGATCTCCGTCAAGAACATGCCAAGTGCAGACCTGAGGTGTGTCCAGGCAGTCCTTCCTCCAGCAAATGCTCCTGCACTCAGACCTGTACTGGCACCTCAGGTTCCCAGGAAGACACATGCCCATTGACAAAGTGTTGACCTAAAGCCTCCACCCAATGGACCTCTTCTTAGTGCTGTCAACACTTGCCTTGTGTCCCAGCATGCTCCAGCTCCCCAGAGGCCCAGCAACCCCCTTAGAATGCTCTTGAGAAGGTTAAAGAGAGGCCAGTGGAGAACCAAGCTCCTGACAACTCCCTTACTGCTGCCTGCTGAGGAGCTTTCTTCTCCTGCTCAGAACCTTCCCTCCCTATGGATGTAAAAGGAACCCTCTGTGCATGTCTCTTGGACTGTCTGGCAGGTGGACCTGCAGTTCCTTTCCTCCTCTAAAGACAGCGATGACCATTGAGATGCGGTGTCTGTGACTCCTGTCCTCCATCCCAGGTGACATATAGGTGAGTGTTGAACCAGGGAGGAAAAGTCATCAGGAGCATCTGTTTCTGGGAAATCACTCCCCTGCTGTGCTGTGTGGACTGCTGGTAACTTAGACTGTTTTGGGACATTCTCCTACAAATACTGAACTTTTTAATTATGTGGGTTAAGTAATATTTCTAAAAGTATTTGTTTATTAAGTACTGTGGGTTTTGTGACACTGCTAATGGTATATTTAGTACATGAAGTTAATTTTATTAATATAAATTGATGCATAGGAAATTAAGTCAGTGTGGAATAGTCAGTTTTAAGTTGTACTGTAAGTAGGAACCCAGGTAATGAATTTATGTGAGGTTTGCATTTGTCTCACATTGTGGACAGTGGGCACATGCCTGGGGACTGCACTGCAGGTTTGAAGCAGTGCCTGTTTGAGTGGTGACTGTCCACTATGTGGGGATATTCAGTGGAAAGCAGGATGTGGCCCCTTCTGCTGACTTTGTACCTCTCTTTATGAAATGTCCTAATAAAGTTGTGTTTAGATGTCTGTCTCCTTTTGAATAAAATTCTGTCAAATATATGTTGTAGTTGGTCCTCATTTTTTGAGCATTTCAGGTCATTTTAAAAGCAGTGGTATTTCCTCAAAAGTCATTTCACTGAGAAGCAAAGTGAGTCTGTTAGGACAGATTGCCACTTAGACATGAAGAATCTCAGGCTCACCCAGCTAGACAGCATCAGTATGCACATTTCAAGACATGCTCTTGTGAGTCTAATGTAGCTTGAAATTAGGTTTGTTTGTATGCAGGCTGAGTGTGCTTTTAGCCCACATTGGGCTCAATTGGTCAGTTTTCATAGACACTCATTCCTGACACCCACTCTGAGTAATTAGAAGGTTCTGTGTCTGTCAGAGGGTGAGAGGCTAATCATTTCAAAGCTCCTCAATTGTGGTGATGGGCAGATCAATTTGAGAACCACTAGAGGTGAGGCTCAAATTAACTCCTGAGCCTTATTCCACCCAAGTCTACTTCAGGACAAGTTCAGACTAGGTCAAGGTAAACACTATCACACCCTAGAGATGATTTCTTTAGAAAGAGCACATGACTACTCCTTCCTCCAGTCCTCGAGAAAGCAAATAGTGGTGCAGGGGTTTTACTCCTGGGACACAACTGTCCAATCCACTTTTGGTGGTTCTAGTTCTGGTTCTCATTGTCAATAAACTTGTGGAACAGTGTGGAGCAGCAGAAGCACAGAATCCAAGTGACCATGGGACTCACAGGACATGGGCAGAAATGCTAAGTATTTTTGGAGCTGTATTCAAGGTGTTGCCAAAGAAACTCCCCTGCATTCAGTACTTGTGGCTCCACAAAAAGTTTTTCCTTTAAATATTTTAATCACTGAACATGAAATAGCCTCCCAGAGTCTAGGACACCCTGGCCACTGGGGAAGGAAACATGGAAACTCAAGTGCTGAGGGCAGAAGTGCTGGCCAGAATAGTTCTCAAAAGACAGGAGCTCATCAGTAATAGTGGGGTTATGATTCCACAAAGCACAATAAGGCACCATATCCACTCTAATACTTTGTAGACCAACAGACAGTCATTTCTTGATTCTAGCACTTGTGGTGTATTTATAGAAGAACTGAAAATGACTTACTAATGCCATGTCCCCCTTTGACTTCTTTTGTTCCTGTCATTGAATGAGAATGTTGGAGGTCACTTGAACACGTCCAGCATGGAATGTACCTGAAGGCCTCACTGTATACCATTTTCCTTATGAAATGCAATGTGTAGCTGTAATGTGTGTGACACAATACAAGTCAAATGTACCACTCCTCTGAGAAGTGTTCTAAAGTTGAGCACTCATTTTGAAGAATATAGTAAAAATTAGAATGGAAATAAATGAAATGGAGATTAAGAAAATTACCATAAAAAGGGGTTTGTTTGTTTTGGGGTTTTTTTTAAATGGTCAAGACCATACATAAACATGTAGCTGTACTGACCAAGGAAAAAAGAGAATACTCACATGACTAAAACCACAAGTTTACTTGACCATTACTACTGACTGTACAGAAATAAAAAAGTATTATAAGGGAATGCTACAGACAATCGAATGGCAACAGTTTAGGTCACTTAGATGAAATGCATGTATTTCTAGAAACATATTGTGTAGCCTAGAAAATATGAATACTTTCCCCCCACCCTCTAATCTCTTCTGGCTGGGCTAATAATCAAATTAACAGAGACAGATTAACAGGAGAAAATCAAAATTGTAATACTTGCACATGAAAATTCCAAAGGTAGTGAGGCAAGGCTGAGTTTAAGGCAATTCGGATAGTGGAGAAAAGGTGGGAAGGGAGTGTTAGATATCACTCCCTTGAGAGTGTGTGGCTTATAGGTAGTTGAAGAATGAGAAAGCAGAATGACAGAAAAACAATGGTACACATGGAGTATGTAGCCAAAAGACACCAGCCTGAAAATTCTTCTTTGCTACACTTATTTCAACTTAGATAACATGTCTTAAGATTCTTTTCCAGGGCAGGTTTTTCTGTTTGAATCTCTTGGGCAGGAATGGGTGGAGGGTCAAAAGTTTTTTCTGAGTCTGTTTTGTCATAAACAGTGTAAAATCAATATGCTAAAAAAGCAACTCTGAGTTGGCAACATGTTGGTCCCTTCAACATAAATACCAACACTGAATGAAGATTCAGCAACAGAAAAATCTGAATTAATGTCTAACAAAGAGAATGAACTTGTGTAAGAGAATAAGTATTACCACATATAACCGAGGATCAGATGGATTCTCTGGTGAATTCTAAAGATGCTACTCCATTTTCTTCTGACTTGCATATTTTTTTGGATGAGCACTTTGCTTCACTTCTTCCCAGTGATCTTCCTCATGCCCAGTGGTCAGGATCTTCCCAGTGATCTTCCTCATGCCCAGAGGCCCCTTGTGCACCTTTCTTTTGGCCAAAGACAGAGGTCTGGTGGTGATGGTAGCTTTCAATCTCCTTACCCCAGCCTTATTTTTAAATATATTTTATTGATTATGCTATTACATTTATCCTATTTCTCCCCCATCATTCTCCTCCACCCTGCACACCCTCTCCCATCCACATTCCCCCCTTTAGTTCATGTCCATGTGTCATAAGTTCTTTAGCTTTTACATTTCCCACACTATTCTTGCCCTCCCCCTATCTATTTTCTACCTGCGGTCTATGCTACTTATTATTCCCAGCCTGATTTTTTTAAACTGGGGCTGTATGTTTTCCATTAAAGCTCTAGGAAAGTGTTTGTTGCCCTTCTCAGAAAGAGCTTGGATACCAAGTGTTCCCTGTTGTCTTTCTAGTTTACACTTGCTCTTAGCAATTCCTCAAAGACTTACCTGAATCATTTCACACCAGTTTATGGAGAAATTCACCTCAGGCAAGTGAGTGCTTGTGTCTTATTTTTCTTCAAATGTCCCCTTTATCTTAGATTTAGGGAGAGTGAATAACCAGTGGCTTAACTTTCTGGTGGGTTCCAGAAACTGAATATTTGCAGGCCACCACAAATTTTGGTGTGTGTTCAGATGATGTGGGAATGCGTTCTTTCTATCATTGTACATCCTAAGCAGAAGCCAACCCTTGTTTCACAAAAAAGAAATCCATTTCTTAAAAAGATACAGAGATTTTCATATACTCTGCTAATTGTGTCAGTTTTGGTAAGATGAAGTTTTGAAGGAACTTTTCCATTTTTATGTAGATTGTTGATTGTTTAGGCAGAGATGTGTTAATATCTTTTTGATTCATTTCAGTCAGGAAGAGCTCTCTCATGGGTTCAGCCCTTTGATCTCTAGTAAGCTACTTAAGAATCGGTTTGGGGCTTTGGACACTTCCTTACTGAGAGTTAGGAGCCCACACAGCCAAGATTATCAGCTTGCATGGAAATATCTTTACCTGTTTCACACCCAAAGTATGTTCATTTGTCGTTTGTCTCAAGTGTGCATGTTTCATATGGCACCTGGCTAAACCCACTGTCAAATCTGTCCTCTTCCAGGAGGGGCAGTGTTTCTGCCCCTGCAGCATGAGAAGGGTGCATGGAGCAAACTGCCCTGCATTGGCCAATTTTTAAACAGTGATTACTCCCAGCACCAATTAGTAACTCCTCAATGAATTTCATAAGACAGTAAGTTGCATGGAAAATCCTAGGTAAGAAGCAAAGGAGCAGTGGTTATAGATCTCATAGAGCTGGTGGTAGTTGAGATGGGGCTTGAAGAAAAAATAGGGGATGCCCAGGCAGAGATGCAAACTGGAGAATTCCAGGAAGGAAGACACTGTTCTCTGTCTTTCTCTCTCAGAAATGCTAGGAGGACAAATCCAACTCACCAGTGTACACCGTATTTAATGGAGCAAGGAGAATAGTTGATTCCTAATGAATGAAAAATAATAAAATGGCCAAGGAGAGTGATGATAGTTCTTATGGGATACGGTGTCCATAGAGTCATCGGGCTGCTGGTAGCTTCAATTTAGTCAGCAGCTCCATAAGGCCTGTGAGACGCCCTTGTCTGGGTAATGAGGACATTCAGTTACCACATTAAGGTTCTCCAGGGATAGTTGTTTCCCCAGGGCAGAATGGCCTTCAAAGGAGAGCAGATAGTCCTTGTTCCTTTGGATGTTCAGTTCTCTAGGATGATGGAACTGGCAGTTTTGAATGAAAATATTGTCAGATGGGAACAAAAGCTAATGATATATTGGCAATAAAGTGGAAATATATCAACAACGATCCTTCAGTTTAGGTTAAAATAATATAGTCTAGGGTGATACTGCAATTGTCTTAGACTAGACAGGACATTTGGTCTGTGGACCCTCTCCAGACTCCAGTAACTCCTGTCAAATCCATGGCCCCCACTCCTATTCTGAGTTCCAGAGGGGCAGGGCCGGGCTGCTCCAGAGAGCAGGAGGCTGGAAAGAAGCCATCGCTCCGCCCTCCGCCCGCTCGAGGCCCCTGCCAAGCATAGTCCGAAGTCCGAGCACGGGAAGAAGAAAAAGCAGGAAAAGTCTACTTCACCGGTTATTCCCAGGCGGTCTCCCATGCAAGAACAACCCAGGCCCGACCCTGCTTAGCTTTCGAGATCAGAGGAGACCCGGCTCTTTCAGGGTGGTCCGGTTGTAGACAAGAGAGGTACACTTCGGGAGCCTTAAGACCCGCCTGACCTCCGGGCCCCTCCCCCTCTCGGGCAGCGCGGGTGTCTCTGTCCGGGTGTCCACAATTCTCCCGGATTCTCAGGGGTCCGCTCCTTCACCAGGCGAAAGCCAGCCTAGCGCACGTATGGTCAGGGCGGGCTTCCCACCATGGGGAGCACAAGTCAGCTAGGCGGTGGCACCCACGGAACGACGGCCGGAGTTGGGATGGAGAGCCAAACTGAGGACGCCCGGGTCCCGGCACCATTCTGAACCGATCGGTGCGGCCTTGGTCGCACCGGGGATTCCTGGGCGAAGGCTGGCCTTCCGGCCTCTGGGCTCGGGGCCACTGTGCCTGGGCATCCACGGGACTTCCGTGGGTGTCGGGGCCTCGGGATCCCTGGAGGGACGGGGGTCCGGGGTTTCCCACCTGATTCCAGTGGGTGGGCCACGCCCCCTGCCGGGCTCTGGGCGTGGCCTGAGACTAGTCCGCACTCGGCACAGAAAGATGGCAGGGGGCGGGGCCGCATCTACTCTAGTGAGCAGCGGCGGGAATTAAGCCATTGGTTGCCCCCCCCCCCCCGCCCCGGGGTGATCGAAAAATGGAAAAGCAGGAAAAGCTGACAAAACCCGGTATTTTCAGTCTGTCTCCCATCCAAGTACTAACCAGGCCTGTTCCTGCTTAGCTTGTGAGATCAGACAAGATCGGGCACGTTCAGGGTGACATGACTGTGGTCCAGAGAACCGGCCTCCGGGAGCCTCTCCCTCCCCGGCGATGCCCGTATCACGGTAAGGCGCTCCCCGAATCTCCCGTGCTGGGCGGGCCGCCTCTTCACCAGGCGAAGGCCGGCCCAGGGCATCTGTAGGCAGGGCAGGCTTCCCGCCTTGGGCAGCTGGAAAGGGGCCGCGCGGTGGCCCGCGCGCGCCAGCACCCACGGAAGGAAACCCGGTGGTGGGACGAGGGGCAGCACTGAGGATGCCCGGGTGCCTGCGCAGAGCTGACTGGTTAGGTACGCCTCGGTCGCACCGGGAGTACCTGGGCGAACGGTGGCCCTCCAGCCTAGAGGCTTCGGACCACAGTGCCTGGGCGTCGGTGGGCCTTCCGTGGGTGTTGGGGCCTAAGGGCCTCGGGATTCCTGTGGGAACGTGGGACCAGGGGCTCCCACCGTGTGGCCGGTGGGTGGGCCACGCCCCGGAGAGAGTATGGGCATCGCCTGAGGCCAGTGGACTCTGGGGACCTGAGGGTGGCAGAGGGGTGGGGTCAGGGCTTCTCCCCAGAGCAGCTGACTGGAAACAAGCCATCCCTCTGCACCCTGCCCGCCGGAGGCCCCTGCCAGGCGTAGTCTGAAGCCCGGGTGCGGGAAAATGAAAAAGCAGGAAAAGTCTACATCACCCAGTATTCCGGGTTGTCTCCCATCCAAGTACTAACCAGGCCCAACTCTGCTCACCTTCTGAAATCAGGCGATATCAACCCTGTTCCAGTTGATATAGCCTTAGTTGAGAGAGGTATCCTCCGGGAGCCTCAAGAGCCCTCGCCCCGCCTCCGGGCCCCTCTCCCTCTGGGGTGGCGCCCGTGTCACCAGCCGGCTCTCTGTGGGCCTCCTAGATGCCCGGGGTGCTGCCCCTTCACCACCTGAAGGACTGCCCAGGTCACCTGTGGGAAGCGCATGCTTCCCGCCCCAGGGAGTCAGATGGGGGCGGTTGGGTGCCGAAATGGTCCCCTTCCACCGAAGGACGCTTGGAGGCGGGATTAGGGGTGACCCTGTGGATGCCCAGGTCCCTGCAGCAGGGCACAGGTTTGGGGTTGGCACGGGTGACTGCCTGGGGAACCTGGGAGAATGCTGGCGCTCCATCCTGCAGGTGGGTACTGGCGTGCTGGGTGAACCATGGGCCTCCGCTTGTTATCGGGGCCCTGTGACTCCATGAGGGGTGGGTGCACCCACCCTGAGGTGAGTGTGTGGGCCTCAACCTTGTCCCCTTCGGTGCGTGTTCCTGTGAGGCGTGGTCTCCCAGGACCTGCCCCTGGTGTAGGAGACGGCCGGGAGTGTGTCAGGGTGAGGGTTTCTCCCAAGAGCAGGTAGCTAAATAGAAGGTTGCCAAGCCTCCGTCCACCAGTGGTTCGATGTGGGCCAGGTGAGGTCCAAAGCCTGGGAATGGGAAAAGGAAAAATCAGAAAGAGCCTTCAGCACCCGGCATTCCCAGGCGGTCTTATGCAAGTACTAACCATGCCAGACCCTGCTTAGCTTCTGAGATCAGACAAGATCAGGTGCATTTATGGTGGTATGGCTATAGACAGGAGAGGCGGCCTCAGGGAGACTGAAGAGCCATCGCTGGGCCTCCGGGTCCCTCTTCCTTCCTGGCGGCACCTGTGTCTCTGTCCAGCTCTCCGAGTGCCTTCCAGGTGCCTGCCGGCCGCCCCTTCACCACGCAAAGGCTGGCGTGGGTCACCTATTGGCAGGGTGTGCTTACCACCCCGGGGAGCCTTAAGGGGGTTGAGCGGTGACCCGCCTGCGCTGGCGCCAAGGGTAGGACGCACATAGGTGGGACGAGGGGCCACACTGAGGACACCCGGGTCCCTGCACCATGGTGACCCATTCGGTGTGGCCTGGGTCATGCCTGGGGTGCCTGGGCGAACTCTGGCTCTCTGGCCTGGTGGCTGGGGACCAGCATGCGTGGATGTCAGTAGGCCTTCCGTGGGTGTCGGGGCCTCAGGACCCCTGTTGGGGTGAGGGTCTGGGGGCTCCCACCCTGAGGCAGGTGGGTGAGCCAGGCATCCCGCCCCCCTCTGGGGATGGCCTGAGGCCAGTCGGCTCCCTGGACCGGGTGATCGGAGAGGCGTAGGTCTAGGGCTTCTCCGGAGAGCAGCTCGCTGGAAGGAAGCCATCGCTCGATCCCCTCCAGCCCAAGGTCCCTGCCAGGCATATTCCAAATCCTGGACTCTGGAAAACGAAAAGGCCAGGAAAGCCTAGGGGACCTGGTATTCCCAGACGGTCTCCCATCCAAGTACTAACCAGGCCTGAACCTGCTTAGCTTATAAGAGCAGATGAGATCTGGAGTGTTAAGGGTGATATAGCCATAGATGGGAGAGCGGGCCTCCAGGAGCCCCAAGAGCCTGCGCCGGACCTCTGGGCCCCTCTACTTCCTGTGTCTGCATTGGGCTCTTCGCAAGCCTCCCAGGTGCTGGGTGGTCCACCCCTTCACCAGGTGAAGGCTAGCCCAGGTCACTGTCTGCAGGGCAAACTTCCCGCCCTGGGGAGCCTGAGTGTGGCCAGGCGGTTCCTCAAGGTCCCCGCCCATGGAATGTCACCCTGAGGCGGGATGAGGGGCAACTCTAAGGACACCCGTGTCCCAGGCACTGGGCACACGTTCAGGGCAGCTGGGGTGGCTGCCTGGGGAACCTTGGCAAATGCTGGCCCTCCATCCTGGGGGTGGGTACCGGCTTGCTGGGACAATGGTGGGCCCATGGTGGGTGTCAGGGACACATGACCCAGGAAAGTGCAGGTGCCTCCAGCATGAGAAGACTGGGTGAGGCTTGACCTTATCCCCCTCGGGGCATGGCCCTTTGAGGAGTGTTCTACCACAACCAGCCCCAGGAGTAGCAGAGAGATGGGGGTGTCTCAGGGTGAGGGTTTTACCCAAGAGCAGGTAGGTAGGTGGAGGGATGCACTGCCTCCACCCCTGGGCATACCCATGCCAGGCCAGGTGTGATCCAAAGCCCAGGCACGGGAAAAGGAAAAAACACAAAAAGCCTTTGGCACCCGGAATTCCCAGGCAGTCTCCCATCCAAGAACTAACCAGGCCCGACCCTGCTTAGCTTCCGAGATCAGAGGAGATCAGGCACATGCAGGGTGCTATGGCGATAGATGGGCTAGGCGACCTCCATGTCTCCAGGGGTCTTTCCACAAGCCTTCCAGGTGCCGGCCAGCCGCCCCTTCGCCACGCGAAGGCCATCCTATGTCACCTGGTGGCAGGGCAGCCTTCCCGCTGCAGGGAGCCTGAAGGGTGCCAGGCAGTGACCAGAGAGCACCGGCACCAACGGAAGGACGCCCGGAGGTGGGATGAGGGACGACCCGTTGGACGCCCGGATCCCCGCCAGCTGGGCAAGGGGTTGGGGTGGTCCGTGCTTCTGCCTGGCGAACCTGGGCGAATGCTGACCCTCTGTCCTGGGGATAGGGACCAGCATGCTGGGAGAACCGTGGGCCTCCGGTGGGTGTCAGGGCCATGGGACACCAAGAGGGCCAGGTGCATCCACCCTGATGTGAGTGGGTGGGGCTCAACCTTGTCCCCTTCAGCGCGTGGCACTTTGAGGAGTGCTCTCCCAGGACAGGCCCCTGCAGTAGGATAGGGCAGGAGAGCCTCGCGGTGAGGGGCTCTCCCAAGAGCAGGTAGGTAGATGGAAGGATGACACGCCACCACCCACTGGTGGATCGAAGCCCTGCCAGGCGAAGTGCAAAGCTCGGGTGCAGGAAAAGAAAAAAGCGGGAAAAGCCTAGAGCACCCGGTATTCCCAAGGGGAATCCCATGCAAGTACTAACCAGACCCGACCCTGCTTAGCTTCCAAGATCAGACGAGATTGGGCATGCTCAAGGTGGTGTGGCCATAGTCAGGAGAGGAGGCCTCCTGGAGCCTCAAGAGCCCATGCTCTGCCTGAGGGCCCCTGTACCTCCCGGGCGGCAGCCGAGTCTCTGTCTGACTCTCCACCAGCCTCCTAGGTGCCTGGGGTTCTGGCCCTTCACCACACAAAGTCCGGCCCAGGGCACCTGTGGGCAGGGCATGCTTCCCACCTCTGGGAGCCGGAAGGGGGCGGTGCTGTGCTGGAAGGACCCCCTCCCATGGAATGATGCCTGGAGGCGGGATGAGGGGAGACCCTGCGCCCACGCAGGACACTGTGTACAGGCAGGGGTTGGGGCGGCCCAGACAACTGCCTGGCAAACCTGGGTGAATGCTGACCCTCTGTCCTGGGGATGGGGACCGGCATGCTTGGAGAACTGTGGGCCTCCGGTGGTTGTCGGGGCCGTGCAACCCCATGAGGTTATGGTGCACCCACCCCGAAGCAAGTGGGTGGGGCATGAACTTGTCCCCTTCGGGCGTGACCCTGTGGAGAGTGCTCCCCAAGGTCCAGCTCCTGGCATAGGAGACAGCCGATAGAGACTCGAGGTGAGGGGTTCTCCCAAGAGCATGTTGTGAGGTTTTCTCTCACAACCAAGATTAACGACAACAAAAATATGGAACCAAAAAAACAAAGAAGAAGAAAACCCAAAGAGCACAGAGAGAAAATTGAATTGTGTGGGAGTCTGACAATGATTCACCCAGACTGGTAAGAGGGGTGGAGGTGGGATAAGCCAATGGAGGTCCCAGGCACAGTCACTTCAGGCACACAGGCAGCGGTGTTGCCCAACGGGAGGAGGCCAAGTGGGGCGCACAGGGTGGCAGACCACGGACACACATTTGCACACAGATAAACCAGGCGAAAATGGGCAGCAAGACATACTAGGTAAGGCAGGGCCCCACTGCTAGGAAGTGAAGCCTAAAACACCTACTGAAAATACTTGTAGGAGCTGAGTTGCCGCCATGGAGTCCCAGCCTCAAAGGAGAGTTTGTTAGGGAGACCCACAGGGTACTGGAGTGTGCATGGGCCCACCCACATGGAAATCACCACCAGAAGGACCCAATTTGATAGGGGAAAGAGGCTGAAGGTACTGGGATCTACCAAAGAGCATGAAGCAAGCACCACTGTTCCCTCTTGGACCGCCCCCACATCCATCATCACAACCCAGCAACTGGGCTGCCCTGCCCTGGGAAACACCTAAGGCTCCGCCCCTCACTACCTAGCAGCTGCGACCAGACAAAAACAAAAAAAAACAAGACCAAGGATGGCTCAAAAGGAAGAACAAACCAGGGCCCTGGAGCTAACTCATCTGAGCAACCAGGAGGTTGTCAACCTATCAGATGTAGAGATTATAGCACTGGTAGCCAACCTATCAGATGCACAGTTCAAAGCTCTGATTAATGCACAGTTCAACATCAACCAAAGAACTGGTTGATGTTGGTCACAAATTAAAGGAACAAATGGAGGCTACAATAAGTGAAATGAAGAAAAACGCACAGGGAACCAATAGTGATGGGAAGATAACTGGGACTCAAATCAATGGAGTGGACCAGAAGGAAGAAAGAAACAACCAAACAGAAAAGAATGAAGAAACAAAAATTAAACAAAAATGAGGAGAGGCTTAGGAACCCCCAGGACATCTTTAAACGTCCCAACATCTGAACTATAGGGGTACCAGAAAGGAAAGAGGAAGAGTAACAAATGAAAACTTATTTGAACAAATAATAAAGGAGAACTTCCCCAATCTGGCAAAGGAAATAGACTTCCAGGAAGTCCAGGAAGCTCAGAGAGTCCCAAAGAAGGTGGACCCAAGGAGGAACACACCAAGGCACATCATAATGACATTAGCCAAGAGTAAAATGAAGGAGAGAATTCTAGAAGCAGCAAGGAATAGAGGCAGAGTCTCCTACAAAGGAGTTTCCATCAGACTGTCAGCTGATTTCTCAAGAGACCTTCCAGACAAGAAGGGGCTGGAAAGAAGTATTCCAAGTCATGAAAGTCAAAGACCTACATCCAAGATTGCTCTATCCAGCAAAGCTGTCATTTAGAATGGAAAGGAAGATAAAGCACTTCTCAGATAAGGTCAAGTTCAAGGAGTTCATCATCACCAAGCCCTTATTATATGAAATGTTAAAGGGACTTATCTAAGAAAAGGAAGATAAAAAATAGGACAGTAAAAAGACAGCAAACTCACAGATATTAACAACCACACCTAAAACAAAAGCAAACTAAGCAAACAACTAGACCAGGAGCAGGAACCCAGAATTGGAGACCACATGGAAGGTTAGCAACAGGGGAGTGGGAGGAGGAGAGAGGGAGAAAAGGTACACAGAATAAGTAGCATTGACAATGGGTAGAAAAAGACAGGGGGAGGGCAAGAATAGTGTGGAAAAAACAGAAGCTAAAGAACTTATGGAACGTGGACATGAACTAAAGGGGGGAATGTGGGTGGAAGGGGGTGTGAGGGATGGAGGGGAATGATGGGGGAGAAATGGGACAACAGTAATAACATAATCAAAAAATATAATTAAAAATAAATAAAATCAGAAATTAAAAAAATTAAAGGAAAATATGATCATGTTACACCCTTGGGGGAAGAAAAAGAATGAGGTACTGGCATTATTTTCCATTAGCAAATGAGTGACCACTAGCATAGATTATGAGACCTTTGAATGAGAATAAGCTGCTATCGTGTAGTTTTCTTTGTATTTTCTCAAACAGAAAACGAACTTGACTAAGACAAGCATGTACAGCCTCCGACGTGGTTTGGAACAAACATCCTTGTGAATATCATAGTGAATATGCAAGTAAAGGTGCACTTCTGTGACACAGTGCATTGTCCTTGGTGAATGTCCTAGTGAATGTACAACTGAAGGTCCACTTTCTATCACCCAGTGCATTTTCCTTGAATGAGATAAACAGGTATTGTTTAAAGCCTTCCGAATCACTTGTGAAATAATTGTCTCTGACAAAGGTGTTTCTGAGCAAACAGCTATTGGAGAACACTTAAGGCCAGGAGAATGGACTCATTTCAGAGAAGTTGAAAGAAATACTGTCTATATGATATGTACTCTTTTCACCATTTGTAGAGGAATCATTCAAAACCATCAATTCCGAAGAGTATGGGAGATAGATTGAGCAACTGAAATAATTTTCTGTCAAGCAATGAGTGAACGTGAGAATAGACAATTTGATCCTGAAGGACAATAAGCTACTATGGAAGAGTTTTCTCCTGTGTATTTTCTCAAGCAGAAAAGTGAAGCACCAGTAACACAAGCATGTACAGCCTACGAGGTGATTTGGAACAAACAGCCTTGTGAATATCATAGAGAATAGCCAATGGATAAAGTAAAAAAGTATTGTTTGAAACCCTCCAAATCATTCTTCAATGGATTGACTCATGCCAAGCTTTATCTGAGCAAACAGCTATTGCTGTGCTTCTAAGTCCAGGACTGTGTACTCATTTTAAAAATGATGAAAGAAATGGTGTCTTATACCATACATACTTTTTTCACAATTATGTAGAAGAATCATTCAGAAATAACAATTCTGAAAACTGTGTGAGAGAGAATGAGCTACTGACATGATTTTCCGTCAGCAAATGGGTAAACGCTAGAGGAGACTATGTGATCTTCAAAGCAGAAGAAGCTACTATGGGAGAGTTTTCTCCTATGGATTTTCTCAAAAGAAAAGAAAAGCACCACCGAGACAAGCATGTACAGCCCAAAACATTGTTTGGAACAAACAGCTTTGTGAATATTCTAGTGAATGTGCATCTGAAGGTTTACTTTCTATCACCAGTGCATTTTGCTTGAATGAGATTAAAAGGTATTGTTTAAAGCCTTCCAAATCACTTGTGAAACAACTCTCTGACCAAGCTCTTTCTGAGCAAACAGCGACTGCAGTTCATTTAAGGCCAGGACAATGGACTCATTTCTGAGAAGTTGAAAGAAATGTTATGTACGTGATATGTAGTCTTTAGCAATTTTGTAGAAGACTCATTCAGAAACATCAATTCCATAAATCGTGGGAAAGAGATTGAGCAACTGAAATGATTTTCTGTCTGCCAACGAGTGAATGCTAGCAAGGACAATTTGGTCCTTGAAGGACAAGCTACTATGGTAGAGATTTCTCCTATGTATTTTTGCAAGCAGAAAAGTGAAACCCGGGGGAGAGAAGGTGGCGGCATGGTAAAAGGATGTACATCCATCTGCCTCCCCCACACAGGTCTTAAACCGGGACATTTTTCAATGCAGCACAGCAAACAGACACCAGAAACACAGAAATCTATTTGAAAACAGATTATCGAAAATTGCAGTGGACATTGAAAAACCAGATGGTAAGGAGAGTACTCCGGCGGTGCGGAGACCAGGGCGGGGGCTGAGAAACCGGGCCAGGGCTGGCTGTAAGACTCTAGGGAGGGAGCTGAAGCAACCGCTCCCTGAACAGCCAAACAGGGACCCAGCAGCACCAGCATAAACCTGGTCGCTTGAAATCTCACAGACAGGAGTTAAGATCTCATAGCCCTGAGAGGACTGCACACTGGAGCTGGAGCGCGCACTTTTGTCTGCGCCCACACGACATTGTAAACAGCTGCTCGGGGATAGTTGCATCAGCGTGCCCAGGGAGACCCGGCACGACACGGCGCGCAGTCGCTGGGCACCATAGGGGTTGAACCGTGTTCGTGGGACGGTTGGAACCTGTGCAAGGAAGACTCAGGGAACATCGGGACTTGTGGGCGCGCGACCACAGTTCACGCCTGGGTCCCTGGGCAGAGAATCTAGGGACACCTCTGAGGACAGTAGGCCAGAGAAAACTGAGTGCTGAACAAGGGAAAAGAAAAAAAAAAAAAAAACAATACGGTCACCCCTCGGCCACTACAGTCTTCAAGACCAGAAAAATCAGCTTGGCAAGATTGATAACAGCAAGAATTAGCGGTTTTGGTGTTTTTCGGTTTTTTAATTTGTGGGGTTTTTTTTCTCTTTTTCTCTTTTTCATTATTTTGATCTTTTTTACCCCTCAACTCCTTTTGGCTTCTCAATACTTCTTTCTTGTTTTACTCCTTCTTCCTTTCTTCCCAAGCTTACCACTCCTTCCTGTCTTTTTTCTCTTTTTCATTCTACTTTTCTTTATTCTCTTTTCACTTTTTTATTCCCTTTTCCTTCTTTTCTTTCTTTCCTTTCCTTCGCTTTTCTCTTTTTTAAACACATACAAGTGAGACAAAAACAAAACAAAAAAACCCTGGAACTGTGGAAAGACCAGAGTTGACCCCAAAGAAAGGGCATTTCAACAGCTAAGACACTGGAAGCAGTGAACACCAGGATACCTGAAGGAGATAACACCATTGAATTTCACAGGCATTCTACCACAGAGTTCACACCATAAACCCAGGGAACCAGAACAAACAAATTTAAGAAGCTGAGGCTAACAAGAAGAGTCTCACAAACAATGGGAAGACAAAGAAACAACCCCCAAATGAA
>PVKU01013169.1:0-30604 GCA_004027475.1 Anoura caudifer | reverse complement strand
GCTCCATTTCCTCTACCGTACTTTGCATCCCCACGGCTGTTCTGTGACTGCCTGCGTGTACTTCTCAATCCCCTCTCCTCTTCACACATTCTCCCCCACCCCCCTCCCATCCCGCACCCATCAAAACGCTCTCCGAATCCGTGATTCTGTCTCTGCTCTTCTTGTTTGCTTAGCTTGTTTTCAGATTCAGTTGTTGATAGATATGTATTTATTGCCATTTTTGTTGTTCATAGTTTTGATCTTCTTTTTCTTAGATAAGTCCTTGTAATATTTCATATAATAATGGTTGGGTGATGATGAATCCATTAGTTTTTTCTTGTCTGGGAAGCTCTTTATCTGCCTTTTGATTCTAAGTGATAGCTTTGCTGGAGAGAGCAATCTTGGCTGTAGGTCCCTGCTCTTTATGACTTTGAATATTTCTTGCCAATCCCTTCCAGCCTGCAAAGTTTCTTTTGAGAAATCAGCTGACAGTCTTAGGGGAACTCCCCTGTAGGTAACTAATGCTTTTGTCTTGCTGCTTTTAAGATTCTCTCTTTATCTTTAACCTTTGACATTTTAATTATGATGTGTCTTGGAGTGGGCCTCTTTGGGTTCATCTCCTCTGGGACTCTCTGCTTCCTGCCCTTGTATGTCTATTTCCTTCACCAAATTAGGGAAGTTTTCTTTCATCATTTTTTCTAACAGATTTCCAATTTGTTGCTCTTTCTCTTCTCCTTCTGGCTCCCTTACAATGTGAATGTTGGAACACTTGAAGTTCTCCTGTGACAGAACAGACCTGGGATGGGGGGGCAGTGAATGATATGCTATCACAGAATGGGCCCACCCTTGTGCTCCAGGGGGTCCCCCACCCCATACTAGGTTCACCTTGCCTGCCACAAGGGAAAGACGTCTCTCAGTGCCAGAGATTGGTGAAAAGGAAAGGGATTATTTATTTAAAGAGTTATACAAACTTAAGAGTAATAACTTAATGTCTTCATTGAGATCCCAAAGTCCTTCAGAATACCCACAAACACACAGTTCTTCCTTCCCCTTCTGCCCAGTCCGGGGTACCATATCTCGGAAAAAGAAATAGAAGTCCGTGGTTCTTCTCCGCCCAAGCCGCGTGGTCCCAAGAAGCCCCAGCATGGCTGCCGCGCCTGGGTTTAAATCCCAGCGCCAATCTTCCTCGGCAGCCCCATTTCCGACTCCTCCCACAATTGGCCACACCTGCCAGCATTCCCGCATTCTGCCAGCTTTACTGGGCTGCCATAGTAAGTCCGGGCAGGTGTGGCCCCGTGGTGAGGAGCCAATCATCTCCAAGCTCTCACGCAGGCTCTGTAACATGGGGGAGTTGCCTCCCAGTTTCATCAGGGGTTGAAGTCACTCCCCTCCCCCCTGGCTCTAAGCCTGGCCACAGCTGTTTAACACATCCATGCAACCAGTTAAAGGTCTTAGACATGTTAAATGGCCAGGCCAGAGGTTAGCTGCAAAGCTGCTGCTGTACAGAACAGCTCCCAATGGCCCTGCTCCATGCGTCCCATCCCCCAGCTCAGACTTGTGGGGGCGAGGACATCCTGTATATATATTTTTTCTAATATTTCCTGGACACCGAGTTTTGGACCCCATTACAGATCCCTATTTGGACCCCCCCCCCCCTCCGGGCTCCACCCTGTTACACTCCCAGAGGCTGCTTACGCTAGTCTTGTTTTTTTGGATTCCTTTTTCTTCGGGTGTTCTGATTGCTTTTTTTTTTGTTTGTTTGTCTCCTTACGTTCCAAATCATTGATTTGATTCTTGGCTTCATCCACCCTACTGTTGTTTCCCTGTAAATTGTTCTGTATTTCAATTAGGGAACCTCCGTTTCTGACTGGGTATTTTTTATGCTGCTGAGGTTCTCACTAATTTCCTTGAGCCTCCCTTATAACCAGGGTTTTGAACTCTGCATCTGATAGATTGCTGATTTCCTTTTTGTTTAGTTCTTTTTCTGGAGTTTTGTCCTGTTCTTTCACTGGGGCCATGTTTTTCTGTCTCTTTATTTTGGCGGCCTCCCTGTGTGTGTTTCTGTGTATTAGGGAGAGCTGCTCTGACTCCGTGTCTTGGCTGTGTGGCCCTAATGTACTAGGTGTCCCGTAGGGTCCAGTGGCACAGCCTCCCCTGTCACCCAAGCTGGGTACTTGAGGTGCGCCCTTCATGTAGGCTGAGTGCACCCTTCTCTTGCAGCTGAGCCTGGGTTGCTGTTGGCAGGTCAGTGGGAGAGGTTTACCCAGGCCAGTCAGCTGCAAGGACTGGCTGTGACC
This sequence comes from Anoura caudifer, assembly GCA_004027475.1. Lineage (NCBI taxonomy): Eukaryota > Metazoa > Chordata > Mammalia > Chiroptera > Phyllostomidae > Anoura > Anoura caudifer. Next base: position 28,328 of record PVKU01013169.1, on the reverse strand, counting down.
ACCGACCACCAACCTCCACCCTCTGTGGAGGGTCAGCTGTGCAGGGGCAGGTTGGTGGTGCTCTGACGTGGTCTGTAGCTGTCCACCGGGTGCACCAGCTCTGGAGTTTCCTGGGTGGTGCAGGCCAAGGTGTCAGCCCCTACCTGCATTTTTCCCAGGGCCATCCTACCTGGGCTATAAAGCCATCTGAGATGGCTGCCACTTGTGCTGGGCTTGGAGGTGCCCAGGCAAAGCCAAATTTTGACTCTAGTCTGGCTGCTGCTAGTGCCAGGCCCGCGGCCATTTAGCAAAATGCACCAGGGCTTGAGGCTCACTGAGACTGGCTGTTGCTTATTTGGGAGGATTTAGGAAGCTGTGAAGCAGGAGCCAAGACCAGCCATTCATAGGGAAAAGTCTCTGTTAACTGGGTGGGCCTGTAAATTGTGTAGGACAGAGTCTCAGGGGATCTTCAGGGCGGGGCAAAGAGTGTCAGCCAGGTGGATGGAGTCTCAGGTATGGCACCTGCCTGCCAACACCAAGGCTCTGTGTGGGGAGGGTTCAGAAAAGGGACAGTGGCCTCTGCCTGCCTTTCTGTCTGGGAGAAAGCTGTCCCCCAGCTCCCACCTGATGCCACACACTTCAGTCCCTCCCTGTAGGCCACTGGTGCCTTTCAATCCGTCACCCCAGAGCTCAGAGGGAGTGAGTCTGATTAAGTTTGTGTTTGGGTTCTTTAAGGGGAACTGCTTGGGACTCCAGAAGTTTCTTCCACCAACTTATTCCCCGCTGGTTTTTACAGCCAGAAATTATGGGGACTTATCTTCCCAGCACTGGAACCCTGGGCTGGGACTGCTCACTCCCGAGATATCCCTCCTGAATTTGTATCCATCACACGTGGGTGTGGGACCAGCCCATTCAGCGTCTCCACTCCTCTTATCAGTCTGGATGGATGTGGTTTCTTTAATTCCATAGCTGTCAGACTCCCATTCAACTTGATTTCTGACGGTTCTGAGCGATGGTTGCTCTATAGTTTAGTTGTAATTTTGATGTGGTTGTGCGGGGAGGCGAGCCTTCTTTACCGATGCCGCCATCTTGACTGGAAGTCTCTAAATACTTTTATTAAGTTGGAAAACAGCAAGTTAAAAAAAAATATTTTCTTGCCTCTCTTAGTTCTTTCAAATTCAACACATGGCTTTACGTAGCTTTCGTAGTTTTAAAAATGTCTTAGTGAGAGTTTTGTTTTGTTTTGGTCAGGTTGCAAGCAAGTGGCCCCCTCTTGGTTTAGAGGCCGTGTGCCCACGCACACACGCACACACATGCACACCACCCCCCCTCCCACCACATTGCACAATTTCTAGCCTGCTGCGTTTGCACTTTAGGGAGTGTGTGGAGTTTTCTGGGGCAGCAGCTGCAGCGCCCGGGGCGGCTGTGTGTGTCTGTGGTCGCTGTGTGTGGAAGTGTCTGGGGCTGAGGTGGGGCTGGTCCAGGGCAGGTGTGTTTCGGGGGAGAGAGGCAGCTGCTCCCCAGGTGTCAGGGCCACACCTCTGTTCTGTGCACTCAGGGGAACCTCAGATAACAGCCTCTCCCAGAGGCGAGAAGCGGAGGGCCCCTCAGCCAGGCCGGAGCGGCTGAGGGGGAGGCATGATCCGAGCCGGGAGCGGCGGCCAGGCCCGGGAGCCCAGCCGACATGCACTCACCGCTCTTTCAACACCTATGAGCGCCCCTGTCTCACCCCGATTCCCAACCTGGCCCTCCTCCCTTGGATCACGTTTCAGAAACCAGTTCGTATTTTGTAAATCGCTGTTCAAACCTACCACCGTACTCCGTCTCGATGTGGCGGTGTGGAAGTTGAACACGTCCTTGTTTTCGTGGTGAGCGAGCTCATGTCCTGCTGGAGAGGGGCCCCCGGCGGCCCTCAGTGGCCCTCATCGCCGGCCCCTCCCCACCCCCGGAGAACAGAGCTGCCCGCTGGACGACAGGGACGTTGGACCGCAGACCAGACAGGTGTTCCGCTCCAGGTCTCACAAAAAGTCGAGAAGGCAGATCACTTGAGTCTGGAGCTCCGCTGGGGCGAGCACCCCAAAGCTGTGTCCCCCAGTTCATGCTGCAGTGTGGGCTGGGAGGGAAGAGGAGTTTACAGACTCAGGGACACTTGGAGCTGGGCGGGAGCCAGGCGTCAGAGGACGATGGGAAGCCGCCCGGGCGCACGGGTTACATAAGTGGTGGGAGGGGCCTGTCGGACGCCGAGCGACGTGGAATTTTCCTGCACTTCCCAGAACCGTGATTTAAAAATAAACAGCGCACTTGGGCACATTCAGCTTTTTCGTTTCCACCGTGCGTTGAAATCAGTGGTCCGGGAGCCTGGCTGCACAGCCGGCGGCATCCAGAGGGCCATGGGGGAGGGCCCAGCCTCCTCTGCAGCCCGCGGGGGCCCTGGGCTTGGGTTCGGCGGAGAGAAAGGGGGGGAGGTGCCCCAAGCAGAGAGGAAGTGCCTGCAAACAGCCCTCTACCTGCTCTGCAGATAGCACGTGGCCGCAGCGCGCACCGTGCGTTTGGAAGGGGGCCGCGCAGGCTCCTGCGGCCGCCCCTCCCCGTTGGTGCCGCATTCTCATCAGGATGGGGCGGGTCCAGACAGGGCTCTTCCCTCCCCCCGCCCCTCCCCCCACCCCACGCCAGCACCGCTTCCCTGCGTCACCACTCTGTGCATTTCCACCAGAGAAATACGCCACGTCCCCCACAGGGTCCCGTTTTAAACCCGTGGGAGTTTGTGAGAAAGTGACACCGTGAAGCAGAATGACCCTATTTGGGGACATGAAGGGGGGAGGTGGGCCGGGAAGCCCCCTTATCCAAAGGGTGGGCTGTTAGCAATGTCGTCCACTAACAACCCTGCAGGGAGGGGAGGGGCCGTCAGGTGCTGGCGAACCAAGTCCGACCCTGCTCAGGGGGCTGACCGCAGCCTTCCGCTCCACTTTCGAGGGCCGAGGAGACACACGCAGACACGCACAGACACGCAGAGTGCCTGTCAAGTGACGCTCAGTCTCAGGGAAGGAAACCCCGGCGGCCTCTGCTTCCCCAGGCCCCGCGGCCCCGGCGGGGATGGGCCACCATGGCTCCCCTCACCGGTTCTGGGTCAGGCAGCCCGGCCTTGCTGAGCACACGCTGAATTCTGGGGCTGTGCTGGGCGCTGGGGACAGAGGCCGTCCAGGCAGCGCCTGGTCCAGGGGGATGGACAGACAGCGGGCAGACCCAAAATGAATGGAAACTCCAGAGGATGGTACATGGCAAGGCATGCATGGGGCACACGGGGGGTCATGGGTGTGCCAGAGCCGGAGGGCCGGCCCGAGGACGGGCAGCGTCACCAGAGCCCTGGGGGGTGGGTGTGAGTTGGGGGCTGTGGCCGTGGGCAGGGTCACAGGGGAGTGGCAACTGCCTGGGCCCCAAGGTGGCAGGGCGCTCAGCAGGCGGAGGCACCGAGCCCAGAACAGCCGCGTGGGGGGGGGCGGGGAGGGGAGGGTGAAAGGCTGTCCTTACACAGGGACGCGTCCCACCGCCCAGGTGCCTGGAGGGGCTGTTTGCCTGGATGAGGGCGCCCTGCGGGGCGGAGGCTCTGGGAGAGTGGGCAGGTCAAGGGTCGGCTTTGGCCACGTTGCCTTCGACGTGCTGGGTCGGTTCTGATGCTCGAGGAGCAGGACGGGCGCGCGACCCCTGGCACCGGAGTCCTCCCCGGGAGTAGCAGAGGGACCTGAGGTGTGTGGGGGGGGGGGAACAGATGGATCTCAGACCCGTTTTGCGTGGGGCCCCTGGGGTGGGATGGGAGGTGGCCAAGCACAGCTGTAGTAGAACAGCGTGGAGGGGACAGTGGAGAGCCAGCCTGTCCCAGCCCCTGCCGCCTGCCACCGTGGGCTTGGGACAAGCAGGGCCTGCAGAGCTCAGGTGTGGGACCAGGGCGACTGAGCCCTGTGCTCCGGGACAGCAAACGAACCAGGTCAGACGCCCGAGGTCAGCGGTGCACGTGTGCGTCGGGGGGGGGGGGTGCTCCTGCTCCTGCTTCCCTCTGGTGGGGGGGCTCCGTCCTGGGGAGGGCGGGTGGGAGAGGGTCTCCGGGAGCCCTGCAGCCTGCCCACCCTGCCCAGACGCGCTGCAGGGAGAGAAGCAGCTTCCACGGAGGGAAGCTCGCTCACAGGCAAAAAAGAGCAAGACGTCCCAGCGGCCGCGGCAGGGGAACAAAGGAAGCAACAAACTGGGTGGCAGTTCCTTCCAGATCCCGGCGGGGCGGAGGCCGGTTTTACAGACCAGCTTAGTGACCTTGCTGAGCGGAGTGCGGGCCGTCTAGACCAGGCAGAACAAGGAAAACCCAGCAAACGCACAGGAGAATCGAGCCGAAACGTCAGGTGTCGCCAACGTCTTCGTTGAAGTGAGGGGCACGCGCACACGCAGCCGAGGAAGACTCCGTGGACCCAGGGCTCCGCCCGATGGGTCCGCCCGGAAAACAGAAGGGACGCGCGGGAGGACGGAAGAGGAAAGCTCTAAGATGTGACAGCGCCCGGGTCGCAGCGTCCGACAGAGAGGGAGAAATTGAAGCGCGGGAGAGGGTGTTTCGGAGAGAATGTGGACATAAACTAAATCTCTGGGGTCAGAAAGGAGCAGGGTGAACGGCCCCAGATTAAAGGGTCTCGGAGCGTCAAAGAGGAGAGATGGGGGGGAATGAAACCCACACACTTACGGAGAAACTGAGAGGGGAAGTAAAACCCTAAAGAGAAGGAGACTTTCCGGGGAGGAGGGGGAGATCGCGTCCGGAGAACAAGAACCAGGGGAGCGTTGGGATTTCCGCCGCAAGCCCAGGCGCGGGAGGGAAGCGGGGCGGTGTCTCCGAGGACGGAGGAAAACCCGTCTGGAGTGCAGAATTTTACCTGCAGCCGGGCTGCCGTTCGCAGGCGAAGCCAGAGTGAGATTCCCGCCGCCCGCCGTCCCAGACAGGGCTGTGCAGGCAGAAACAGCACCCAGAGGTAGCAGGTTTGCAAAGGCAGGGAAAATGGTCATTTTCCGGCGAACTGGTCGTTTACAGAGAAAGCCCCAAAGCACCTTCCCGAAAGTCTTTCCGAAACTGGAGAGTTGGTTGATATAAGGTTAATATAAAAAACCATCTGCGTCGAAGTGTCAGCAGGGGGGGAAAAAACCCTAGAAAACATAATTAACGACAGGACCCTGTACATAGCATCCTCAGAAAATGTCAAATACGTGGAAGTAAGTTTTTAAGGACGTTTGATGCTCACCCAGGCAAAGCGGCAAACCTTGACCGAGTGGGAGTAAAGGGACTCTGACAAACGAGTGGGGGGACTTCACGTCCTGAAGGTGTCCTGTCCCCCCTCGGGGGCCTGCATTAGCGATGGAACCCCGGCCAGCATCCAAACAGAGCTCCCCATGGCTCCCAGAGGGGCGACTTCCCAGAAGGGGGAGGGGCCTGAGTAGCCAGGACCCTTCCAAAGCAGAGAGCTAGGAGGGGGTGCTTCCCGGCTGCCTGCTAGGGCTCATTTAAAAAAAATAATATTTATTTTATTTTTAGAGAGAGGGGAAGGGAGGGAGAGAAATATCGATTGGTTGCTTCTCACACGAGCCCCAGCTGGGGACCCAATTCCCTATCCCAAACACGTGCCCTGACCGGGGGGTGACCCGGCGCCTTTTCAATTTGCAGGACGCGACACCCAGCCCGTGGAGCCACACCAGTCAGGGCTCGGGGCTCGTTGTGAAGCCACGGCAATTGAGTCTGTGGTGGGGTCACCGGGGTCCGCCGGTCGGCCAGCTCCCAGCAGCCCCAGGTCCGCGGGCTTGCGGGGCTGTGGTTTGTGGGAAAGGCGGCATTTGGGGTCGCGAGTGAAAGGAGGGGCTGTTTAACACAGGGAACCGGGAGGAGATCGTGTAGACGCCCGTATGGAAACTACGACACCGCACCCCTAGCTGCCTGCGCATTGTAAGCGACCGCGTTGCACGGAGCAGTCACGTGCCCAAAATATCTGTGAGGAAAAATGTAAGTGGATCTTGGGATGGGGAAAAAAAAGCCTTAGCAAGACAATAAAAGTGAGCATTAAAAAAAATGGGCAGATTTGAGTATGTTAAACGTAAGGAAAAATTAAGAGCTTTAAAACAAATCAATCTATTGAACGGTTTTTAAAAAGTGGAAACTAGAAGGAAATACTAGCAAACGCACAGCTGACCGAAGGTGTGTGTCAAGCACACGGGAAGAGGGTCTACAAAGCAGGAAGAAAAAGGTGCGCGACGCCCCTCGGAGAGAAAGGCGGGGACCGGCAGGATTTCACGCCACGGGAAGTACATGGCCAGCAGGTGCCAGAGGAGATGCTCAGCCTCCTCGGGGAGCCGGGAAGGCAAAGCAGGGTGCCAGCAGGTAGCCTTGGAGGCAGGATGAGGGAGACCATCCCTCTGGATAGGATGCACCCCAACTTTGTTAGGGGCAGACGTGCAGCGAACCCTGACGTTGGGTCCCGGGCAGAACGCAGGAAGGGGAGGGTGACTTTGGTCCTAGTGGGGATCGTGCCGGAGGTGAACTGCATTTTCTTCCGCCAGCTTGGAAAGGGTCACCGGCCTTCCGTGCCGCCCAGGAGGACGGCGGCCACAGGCTGGGTCTCACCTAACTGAGACGTGGCTGGGCCGGGCCTCGGCAGAAAGACGAGCCACAGGGGCTGGAGCCACAGGGGCTGGCTGCGGTTTCTGTCCACGGAGGTCTTCTCAGCCCCTTCTGGTAGTTTCTGGAAGGAGAGAAAGGAAAAACTCGACACCCTCAGTGTGGGAGAGAGCATCGGCCTGCCCGAGGGGTCTCCTCCGTTCTCTTGGCCTCTGTCTTCCTTCTCCCCTCCCTCCCTCTCTTCCTGCTGTTGTTTTGTTTTGTTTTGGTTTTGTCTCAAAGAACTGGAAAGCCAGGTCAGGTCGTCCAGCTGGAAGAATTGCCGGGGGAGCCTGAGGGCGGTCCTGTCAGGCATTTCACCCTTGTTTTCGTGTTGATTTATTAAGTGTTAAATTTTTCCAATTACAGCCGAATACAGTATTATATTAGTTTTTGGTGTGTAATACAGTGATGAGACATTTACATGACCCCCCCCCCGCCCCGCCCTGCCGTAAGTCTGGCACCATCTGACACCAGGCCTTCCTCAGACTTTGCTTAAGGCCGAATTTAGCTTAAAAATGCCTTGGGGTTGTTTTCTCTGCGCCTGTCATTGGGGTTTTGGCCCCACCCCCTGCCTCACCTGCCCCCAGGCCGGAAAGCTGGGTCTGCGTCCCCTGGGGAACCTCTAGGTCCTGCTTGGCCCTTTTTTCTCCCGAGCGAAGGCCCTGGTCTCCCGGGAGGCGCGTGCCAGGGTTGGGGACAGTGCCGCTCAGCTCTGAGGAACAGGGTGAGTGGACGGGGCTCCCCTGCAGCCCGGGACGGACGTTTCCGGCCCGCCACACCCCTCGTGATGCCCGGATCCCCTTGCCCAGTGGGGGAAGGCACCAGCACTTAATCAGAAGAGGGAAGAACCGACTCTGACCCACACCGCCTGGCCGGGAGGAGAGGAAAAGCAACCAGAAACGCCCAAGGAAATGCAAATAAATTCCGCGAAGGCTCAGCCACTGGACAGGAGCAAAGGCCCTTCTTGCGGCTGACGTCACAGGAGCTCTGCGCCCCGATGGCCGCAGAGGCTGACGTTTTATTCGCCAGGCCTGAAAAACCGCTCCCACCCCAGGAGCCCCATAAATAAACCAGCGTGATGGATATCACGCGGAATGAAAACCACAGGAGCCCCAAACCCCAGCCGTGCGCGGGGTGGGGGGAGGGTGCGGGTGCGGTGGCCTCTAATGGCCTGTGACAGGTGGGGCAGGGCCGCCCACTCGCAGAGGGGACGCAGAGCGGGGCTGAACCGAGGACACCCCCTCGCCCCAGCTCCGGGGCCAAAGGAGCCGTTTTCCAAATGAGGTCCCTGTCTTTCGTCTCTTTTCGTAGTGCGGGGTCACCTGCAGCCGCCGACACCCGCGCATCGGAGCCGCGGTGGCACGTGGAGTTTCCGGGAGCCCTGGCTGCGGGGTTCGGGCAGTGTCCCCGTGGGCAGACGGGTCTCCACCCTCTGCCTGTCGGATGTTCATGCAAAGCGCCAGGTGCCTGGAGAGGCATCCACGCCGGGGCCGCCTCCGGGCTTGGTCCCTCGGCACCTGGAGGTGGGGACAGTCTGCAGTGCGTCCCGGCTCTGCTCAGGTGACCTGCAGGGCGACGGCAAGAGGGGCCGGGCGGAGGCGCTTGTCTCCCCGCCTCCTCTCCCTAAGGCCCAGGAACAACTGAGCCCCACGAGGACACCTGAGGAGGACACCTGAGGAGGACAGAATGTGGAGGCATCTCCACTAACAGTGGTGGGGAGAGGGGGCCCCCCATGCCGAGCGGCGGTGTGAGGAGGGGAAATCGGGAAGCTGCAGAAAAAGTAGGCGGGAACATGCAATTTTTCTCTGGATGTTCCTGTGCTCGTGTGCACTCATGCATGCACACATGCTTCCATAAGCACACGTGTGGGTCTCCGTGTGGATGCCTGTGCACTTGCCCCGGGATATACACCCATGCCTACAGATGCCTGCTGTCCTGTGTGCATGATCACACACGTGTGTTCACATGTGTGCACTTCATTTACATGTGCAGGACAAGGCGGTGCCTGTGTGTGCAGCCGTGCCAGCGTTTCCGTGTGCGAGGGTGCACACCACTGACACTTGGGGACACCTCGAATCCTCTCTCCAAACGACCCTTTTTGGGGACCAACTGCCAAAACCGGAGGCCACCATCCTGAGGGTCTGAGCCCGACTGGACGTGCAGCTGTGCCCGGCTCTGGTCGCTGAGACAGGGAACTGGGGGCTCAGCGCCTTGCCGTTCTGGGGGGGTTTCGAACAGGAAGTCATGGCGTTTGGGGCCTTTTCTCCCATTTCAATGTGCGGCCTCAGCCCCGCCAGAGGGCTGACTCGGGGCGTTTGCTTCTGCCGTCAGCAGCAAAGCCCAGCGGCTCCTCGCAGGTGTTTCCGTTCTGTCCTGTCCCTCGCTGTTTTCGTTCCTCCCGTGACATCAGGCGCCCGCGGCCAGGCCCCGGGTCCCCAGGTGTCTGAGCACCAGGCCCACGTCCCGGTGCACAGGTAACTGTGCGTCACGCTGTGGGTCCGCCTCCATCACCCTGCGCTGTGCCACTTTTCGGGCGTGTCGGGACATGAAGCCACACCGCGCCGTCCAGCCGGGGAGACCTGCAGGGGCGCCCACTGGGTCTAACGTTCGGGGGTGGGGGCAGCTGGGGCTGCCACCGGTGACACCTGCGCCCCACGGAGGGACACGCCCAGGATTCAGCGTCTGGGACACGGGGCTTGAGAGGTGCTCAGGTTTCCCTTGGGGGAGGGGGAGGGGAAAGGGGGCATGAAGGCCGGTGGGAAAATGGGGGGCAGCCAGTCAGGGTTCTGCTCCCCCTGCAGCTGTTTGCCCTGGAACCCCCCTTTCTGCCCCGTGTCAGCAGCACCTCGCGTCCTGGAACGAAGGGGCTGCAAAGGACCCTCACAGGCGTACACCGTGGCCCACTCACTGCACACACGGAAACACTGTGACTCGGGAGGGGCAGATACGCACGCGAGTGACTTGTCTGCAGGGTCAGGGTCACCCTAGCACGCGCGGGGGCCCTGGGGCTGGAGTTACTACGCGGCCCACAGCAACTCTGGAAAAGCTGTTTCCCAGGGCCCCTGCTCCCTCTCAGCCCAACCTCCCCGGGATTCCACGGGAGGAGGGAGCCGTCCCAAACTCCGGTCACAGACGTGTCCCACTGCCTGTCCCATCCAACCCACGGCTCTGCTCGCTCCCTGCGGCACCGAGGACGGCTACCACCGCGCCGTCCGCACCTCGCCCGTGTCCCTGTGGGCCCTCAGGGGACGAGGGCTCCAGGGCGGAGGCCCACTCCCTCCGCGGCCCCACCAACGTCTGCAGAGGCGCGCCGGCCGGCACACGGGGGATGGAGAGTGGGGCGGGGCGCGGGGGGGGGGGCAGGCTTGCTGGTTTCTGTCAGCGGCGGCTGTGGGGAAGGGGCGTGAGTGTGAGATGCGTGTTCACTCGCACGCGTGTCCTTGACCTGATCCTGACGTGCCTCTGCACGCAGGTGTGTGCTGGTGCGCAGGGTGCAGACTCCTGGGGTCCCCAGGCTGTCCCGCATCCGCCCTGCGGGGCTGAGCGGGGGCCCCGGAGGCCCTGGCGGTGTGAGGGAGCCCAGGGGAGGCTGCGGGGACCTGCGGCCGCGCCCCACCTGTCGCTACATTTTTGCCCAGTGAGCACAGCCCCTGCTTTGAGGAGCTGTCACCTGGAGCCCGACGGCGGGAGGCGCTGGCCGGTGCAGCTCCTCCCGGTGGGGCCGCGGGACCGTGGATACAGGGGCCCTGCACTTTTTGTGGTGCGGCTTTGACTGCCTCCCGAAGGCCGTCAGCCCCCAGTGCGAGCCCCCGGAACCGGGAGAACCCCCGCCGTTATTCACCGCGTGTGCCTTTTCTCCCCCTGCAGAGCCACAGCCTCGGGCAGGCCCCGGGGGGGGCCCGGCCCCAGCGGGCTGGGCCGGGAGGGGCCGGCGTGGGGGGTCCGCCAAGGGCCGGACTGCCCTGTGTGCCCGGGGGGCCCTCTGGCTGCTCCGTGTGTGAGAGCAGCGGCTTCGGGGGGCGTGATGTCAGGTTTCCATGGGAGAGCCGGGCCCAAGGCGGCTGAGTGTCCGGAACACGGGAAACTGGACCCGCGGCAGCTTGCAGTCCCCGGGGGCCTCCGGAGCTTCGTGAGGAGGAGAGGCCGGGCAGCCGCTTTTTAAAAATGAAAATACTTCAGGAGAAGAGAAACATTGCCCCAGACTCCTCGGAGGTGGCCTTCCCAAGGCTGCGAGGGGACGAGCTGCATCTTCATGGGGCTTTGCGGCCTCTCGGTCACCCTCTGTCTCTGTGGCTCTCGGTCTCTCCTTCCGCGTCCCTGCCTCCGCCCCCCGCCCCTGCCCTCCCCACGCCCCCCTCAGTTCCGCCCGTGGACTCCGGTGCTGGGGGCTGGCCCTGGCCCCCCTCCCCAGCGCCCCGGGCCCCTCCTTGTTCCCCCTTGTTCCCTCCCGTCTCCCGCCCCGGGCAGCATATCGATTTATCACCTCGTCTCCCTGACAGCTGTGCTCAGCCTGATCCCTGCTTTGCTCAGCAGCATAAAAAAATAAAGGAGCTTCGAATGGCTCCTTCCCTCCGCGGGCTCCCCTTGCAGGCCTGAGCGGCCACACCGGTCTCCAGCGTGGAAAGGGGGTCCAAACCCAGAGGTTGCAGGCGAGGGTGAGGGGGTGGCGGGGGCGGGGTGGTGAAGGGTGGCTGGGACAGGCCGCTGGGAGGTGTAGTCCTCTCTGGGCCCAGGTGGCCATCCATCCACTCGCCCCCACTGGGGGCGGGGCCAGAGGGGATGCACCCAGGAGCCCCAGCCTGCCCCCGGAGCTGCCCGGGGAGGAGGGCCGTCCCGTCCACCTGCACTGCGGGGCCAGGACCGAAAACACAGCAGTCCAAGATGGTGGGTGGACGTTCGATGCCAGGGTGCGGGGTGGGGTGGGGAGCTGTCCAGGCTGAGGACGAGCCCCCCCCCTCGCCCCCACCGGCGTTGGGAAAGCCGTCCAAGTGAAATTGGATTCTGCGAACTCCCTGCAGGGCCTGTGCCGGCCTCTGCTGAGAGGGATGTGGTCCCCGGCGTGCAGACGGGGGCACCCTGGGAACAGCGGGGCGGGCAGCGGCCCGGTCACGGTTCAGGAAGAACGTGGCCCTGCCGCCTGGCTTCCGGGAACATCCGGTCTCCTTGGAGACCAGGGGTCTTCAACCTGTGGAAACGCCCCTGCGTGCTGAGCAGGCACTGGGTGGCCCCTCAGCCGCGGGCAGCGGCTCCCCCGGGGCCGGGGAGGGGGTGGGAAGACATTTGCACTGGGCCTGTGGGGCCAGCTGGGGAAGGGGGCCTTGAACCCGCGCCGAGAGCTCTGGCTCTGACTTAGCGGGGAAGCCTGGCAGAGAGGCCCTGGTGGGGACGTCGCTGACTCCTGGCGATGAGGCGCGGTCAAAGACGGAGGCGGGGGGGCACCTCGGGGCCAGGGCTGGGCTGTGAGGCAGACGGTGGGTCTGAAGAGGAAGGCGGCCGCACAAGGGGGAGACTGAGGCCGAGCACAGGAGGGGGCAGATGTGCCGGCGAGACTCCGAGGCCACCAGGCGCGGGGCGGGGGTGTCGTGGGCGGACACGGGGACATGTCTGGGACGGGGGGCGGGCAGGAGGCCTGGGGCATGGTTGGAAATGGGGGCCGAGGGCCTGAGGCTACAGAGGTTGGCTTAAAGGTTTAATTAGAAAAACGCGTATGTAGTACACAGGTTAGTTAATGAGGCAAGACATACACTCGTGCGAACAGACCCTAAGCCCTAACCGGTGAGACTCGTGGGCTGGGGGTGGACGTGCAAAGCAAAGGTCACCAGTTCGATTCCCGGTCAGGGCACGTGTCCAGGTTGCCGGTTTGGTCCCCGGTCGGGGTGCATGGGAGAGGCGCCGATCGATGTTTCTCTCCCTCTCCTACTCCTCTCTCTAAAATAAATAAGACCTCTAATTAAAAGCAGAAAGGAACCCAAACCCTGAGTTGAAATAATGCAGAAGCCGCAGAGAGCAGCGGCCAGGGCAGGAGGACTGACCCCAGCATGGCCGTCCCCGCGGCCAGGGCTCTGAGGGGGTGAGCTCCTCAGGGGCCTCGGAGGCCAGGGCGGCAGCCTCCCCCGGCCGGGAAAGACCCCACATGTGCAAACCTGTGCTGAGACTCCAGGAACCCCCTTCCCTGCCTGGGGCTGGGTTTCCCGTCCGAGACCGGAACTGGCGAGTATCGGGGGCTGGGGACATGGAAACTCCTTCCTTCCACCCCGAGAATTCTGCCCCGGAAGGGGCAACCCCAGACCCATCCTTGGGGCAAGGGGTCCGCCGCCTGGCTCCTCCCCTGGGGGTGCAGTGGAAAGGGAAGGCTTGGCCCATCCCCAGGCAAGTGCGGAACTAGGGTGGGGGGGGCAGCAAGCCCCCACCCAGGTGTGTGCCCCCACAGCCACACCGCACAGTTTCCGGGGTTCATCTGGTGGTCCGTTGCTCAGGATAACCTGCCTCCTTAGCTGCAGACGGAGAGGATGCAGCGCCCCCCCCCCGGGTGGCAGGGGGGGTGTCTTCTGCTTCTGACTCTGGGGGCGGAGGGTGTGAGCAGAGACCCTGCTCCTTCTCTGGGTCAGCACGAGGCCGGGGCCGAGGGTCTGAGAGGGAGGGGACCGTGGAGCGGAGCCCCGGTCCCCACAGCTGCCGCTGGAACCAGGGGACGGGGAACGCGGTAGGAAGTCGGCAGGGCCCCGGGAGGAGCGAGGGGGCAGGCCCGCCCAGGACAGGTCCTAGGATTCTGTGTTCCCCAAACGTGCACCCAGGGGGTGGCCATTGGGTGGGGAGGCCCCTGGGCTGCCCCGGGCCTTGGGAGTGAGAGGCAGGGACCGGAGAACCTTACTCTCTGGAGCTTCTGGGGGACCGTGAGCCTCCTGGCCAGGGGAGGAGGCGCGGGTGCGGAGCCGCTGCCGGGCTGGGCAGGGCGTTGCGATGAAGGCGTCCGCACGGGGATGCCGGTCTGCGTGCGGTGAGACCACACGATACCGTCGGCAATAATCTTAGCGGAGTGAGAAGAGACACGCGGGGTGAGGCGGAGCGCTGCCCTCCCCGGAGGCTGACCATCGCCGGCGGGGATCGGCCGGGGTGGAGGGTGTGTTTGGGGAAACGGCCCTTCGAAGGAGCCCCTGGGGTGGTTGTAGGGGGCTACACTCTATTAAGCACTAACTCCGTTAATAATAATAGTCATAAAGCAGGAGCAGGATTGGTTTCCTCAGCGAGCAGAGCTGGGCTGGAAGTAACAGGGGCCCGTAAGTCTCACTTGCTCCGTGGGGAGGTCCGAGCTGGTGGGACGGGGACAGGGAGGGGTCCCCTGCAGGGTCCTCTGCGGCTCTGACTTCTCCCTGCTCCTCTCCAGCCGTGGCCGGTGCCCGGGGCACCTGCTCGCTCAGCTCTCCGCCCGACCCGTCCTTCCCCGTGCTGCCTGTGGCAGCCGCCAAGGCCAGAGCCCGGGCCCTTTGCTGCCTAAGCGCCCGCCCTCCCCGTGCCTGGCTGTCCCCATGCTGCTCCGTCCACGCCGAGAATGTAATTTCACAAGTCCGTGGTGTTTTCACGGTGAAGCCGAATGTCTCAGGCTAGAGGCAGATGAGACGCACCCCCTCCCACGGCGCAGGGGCCAGGAGCCTGCTCAGGTGTCAAAGCTGGGGGACAGGAGGGTCTTGTCAAGACCTGCACTCAGCCAGCAGCCCGTGGACTCAGGCAGCCTGAGACCCTGAGGCTGTCCCAGCAGCTCACCGTCCAGAGCCGGGCTCTCCAAAACGGTGACCGATTGAGCTTCCAGGAATTAAGCTGGAAAATTCAGTTCCTCTCAGCGGCCACCTTTCAGGTGCTCGGAAACCACGGTGACCAGATGGCTCAGCCGCAGACCGTCTCTGGGATGGACCATCCACTGGACACACAGGTCCAGAGGGAGAGGCGCCCCCCCACACCTGCTGTGATGGGAGGTGTGGCCCCCCCAGCAGAGAGAAGCCAGTTGGCAGGGCCAGAGGCAGGGTAGGTTTACAAAACAGGTGCTTTCTGCCCACTTGCCAATCCAGCCTCACCCCTTACCAAGCCCCCACCCCCCTCCCCCTGCAAACACCCAGGAGGGCGAGCCTGCGTCCTGCTCACCTTTGCATGGAACCTGCCTGCCTCCTTCCTCACCTGGCTGCCTGCTGAGCCCTTGCACCCCCAGCTCAGTCCAGGTGCCGCTGCCCAGGGTGAGGGGGGTCCTGTCCTGCAGGTGAGGGAGTGACTGGGAGGGAGTGGGCGGGGTGAGAACCAGAGGTTTCCCAGGTGAAAAAGTCACAGGTGAGCTCCCGGGGTGAGGTATGTAGGACTGGAGTTTTAAAAGAAAAGATAAATAAATAAAAGCAATACGAAACCATTTCACTGAACTTTCACTGTTCTCAGTGGCGGCCCAGTTAAGACCCAGCTCCAGGGCCCTCGTCAGCCAGGTCCGGGCTGTGGAGCTGGGCATCACCTCGTGGGTCCCTGGTCCCCGTCTCGGAGAGTGGCAGGTCCCCGGGCAGGGAAATTCTCCAGGGCAGCCGTGCTCCGAGCAGCCCCTGGTGGGGGGGTGGGGCAGGCGGTGAGGCCCAGTGCACAGAGCCCGGGGCACGGGAGGGCCCCGGCTCCACCTGGTTAGCTGTGTGGCCTGGAGAAAGCGTCCACCTCGCCAGGCCTCTGCTTTCTCATCTTCAGAGCGGTGACGAGAGAACCAGTGGTATCTGCCGCGGGGGCTGTGGCTGGAGTAGGTGGGGGCTGGGGCCGGGGGTCAGAGCTTGGGAGCTCCTGTCCATAGGAGCTTCTTCACCCCAGGGCCACGCCAGGGCGGGAGCCCACTGGACAAGAAGTGTCCTGAGTCCCTGCCGGGTCCCTGCGGGGAGAGGGCCGGCCGCCTCTGCCAGGGGACAGGCTCCCTCTGTGTGGCCATCTGGGCCTGGGGGCAGCAGCCAGGGAGGGTCAGAAGGACCTGGACTGGAAGCCCGGCCCTGCCACGCACCTGGGTGGGCCTCGGTCTCTCACCTGTGAAACAAGAACAGATTCCTGAGCTGCGTGCGTTGTGCAGGTGGCCTCCTGTGCGGCACCTGACCTGGGCCGGCCAGCCCACGAGGGTCCCTCCCCTGTGCACACAGGTGCCACACTGCCCGGCCTCCCGGGACACCGGATGCGTTGGCTGCATCCTCTGCAGGATTCCGGTTGTCAGCAGTCTCGGCTGGCCCCGGGCCGGGACCCAGAAGGGAGGGGCGTAGCAGCATGCACAACCTGCTCAGCACCCGGTTGCAGAGGGCACCCCGGGGCGAGCCAGGAGCACTAGGGCGCGGCGATGGGGACCCTGCTCGGCCAGGCAGAGGGCCCCTCGTGCCCTTGCCCCCAACGCCTGTGACAGCCCTGCCCTGGGCGGGGGGGTGGGAGAACCACCCCCAGAAAACCGTCATTGACGCCCCCTCTTGCCGGTCTTGACTGGGGCTTTGGGCAGGAGCGCAGGCGCCTGATGAGAGTGTCTCTGAAGAGGGCAGTGAGTTATAGTAATGGACCCTCTTCGAGCTGCCTCTGCCGCTCGTAAATCTGCCCCGCTCCGCAAGTGCAGATGGTCCATAATCGTCCATCACGCGGAGCTCGGCGCCGGACAGCTCCCGGGCGGGCTTCCCCTCGGAGGCTCCTTCTCCTGCACGCTGCAGGGATCTGGCTGCGCCGGCGGCCGCTCGGCGGCGGCGCCTGCGCAGTCCGGCCGACGGGTGATTCAGGAGGGGATGCGTGATAAATCTCCGCGAGGTTGGAGCGCGGAGCAGGGGGAGCGCGGAGCTGTGGCTACGCTTCTGCTGTTCTTTCCGTTTTTGTTTCTGACGGACAGCGGGTGGTGACATCTGGGGAGGGGAGGGGCTCGGGTGACCTCTCCAAGGCGCGGCCTCCGCCCCAAGGACAAGCGGCGGATGGGACTCCAGGGGCCATGTGGATGGGGCTGCCCGTGGCAGGGCAGCGACATCTGGGGGCAACGAGAGTCCCCAGTCTCACTGGGCTCCTTGGGTGCGTCCCTCTGAGGTTAACGCTGTGTGCTTTGATGAGAGGGGCCACGCGGTCCCCCAGATTCCTGCCCCGCTCAGGCCCAGGATGGCCCAGCCCCACAGGCTGCCAGCCCCACCTGTGGAATTGCCGTCACTGTCTTCCCAGGAGAGGCTCAGGGGACAGCAGCCCCCCTGCGGCCCCTCCTGTGAAGTCGTGCAGGTCGGGAACGGAGAGGGTGTGGCCCCGGGGTTGGGCGTTGGCCCAGGCCTCGGTGGTGCTGCCAAGGGCCGCGCGTCTGTCCAGTGTGCCCACCGAACTCCGCCTCCCACGTGGGGGAGCCCTCCCCCGCACTCCTGTCTTTCTTCTTGCCCTGCTCACTGGCCTAAATAAAGCCCCAGACAGACAGAGGGCCGTCCGGGGGGCCGGGACCCCTGCCTGAGCCCGCGGGCAGCACCGAATGGCCGCCCAGCCCTCGCCCATCTGCTCTCCTTGCCCAGAGGAGCGGAAGCAAAGGCCAGGCCGCAAGGTTGATGAATGGGCGTCTGCCTCCTGCAGGTGGGGCTCACCTGCCAGGTGGTGCCTTGTGGCTGGCTGCGGCAGAAGGCTGCCTGCCTCCGCCACCGCGGCCTCCCACCCTCTGCAGGGATGGCTCCTCTGACTCCAGACGTGGAGGGTTTCTGAGCTGCAGAGCTGGGGAGGGGGCAGCGGGGGGACATCACAGGCCAGACACCAGCCAGCTTGTCCGCCGCCCCTCGGAGGAGGGTGGTGAGCGGCATGCCCCTCCTCCAAGAAGGGGGAGCAGTCTGGGAGGGCCCCGTGCCAGCTGCACCGCCTCACGAACCCTTGAAGATGGAGTTCACCTCAGAGGCTTCCCGGGGGCCCCCAGAGTGGAGCAGGCGTGTCCTGGAAGTTAAAGAGAATCTCTCCATCATCTGCCAGATGTCAGCCAGCTCCAGGGCCGCCACTGGCCCATGGCGGATCGCTCTGGAAGCAGAGGACGGCTTCCGAGCCGCCCCTCCCGGATACGGGTGCGACAGCCACCAAGCCCCTCAGCAGGCTCCTTCCCAGCCCCCTCCCCTCCCAGCCCTCTCCCCTGCAGGGAAGCCGGAGAGGGGGGCGGGAGTGCGGCACCCCGAGTCTCATCCTGCCGCCTACTGCCCGCCCAAGCAATTGGTCTCCCTCCACCGCCTTCGTCCGTAATGAACTTGCTCTGTGCTCACGTAGGCGCATCTCACCGGCGGTGGGCAGGGCACCCCTCTCTCGCCAGCTCTCAGCAAGCGGTCATTGCTGGCGGGGGCCCAGGAGAACCACGAGGGGCCCCCCCGCCTCTTCTGCAGTCCCAGCAGCACTGGGCACAGGGGGACAGTGAGGCAGCAGCGCCCACCCCCGCCCCCCTGCAGCAGGGAGGTCAGGGAGAAGTCCAGGTGGGTGAGCAGGCGAGGCCTGGGGCGTCCAGTGCCTGTGGGAGGCTGCCGTTTCAGGCCTTCTCTTGCTGCAAAGCCTGCTGCGGCACCACCACCCCGCGTGGGGCTGAGAGATGCATGCGGCGGCTCCCGGGCAGGATCTGTGAGATGAAGGTCTGCAGCAAACCCGGAGACGTGGGAGACCCCAGAGAGCGACTCCGCACACCCTGGAGCCTCGTCGAGATCTCGCTATGACGACGGGACACAAGAGCAGATCCGCGGGGACCGGCCTGTGCTAGGTGGCTGTCACACCCCGTGTTTCCAATCCAGTGACAATGGGGCTGGGCGGGCTCCGAGCTCCAGGGAGCCCCGCAGCCAGGGAGGGCAGTGCGGGAAGTGGCAGTCGGGCCCGCCTGGTCCCCGGTAGTTTGGGGGGTCCGAGCTGGCCTCCTCCCCTTCCTCATGGCTTCCTCCATCCCTTGGCCACTGGGCAAGCCGTTGACACCCGGGCCACCATCAGGCCCAAGACGCTGCCCTTTCACCCTCAGCAGGAAGTAGCTGCCACCCTCACAAGGGCCCTGCTGGCGGCCCAGGTAGGAGCTCTGTCTGCTCAGAAACTTGGCCAACAGCCGGCGAGGTGAGGATGTACGCGGCGTGCCGGGGGCTTTTCCCGTCCATGAGACTCGTCTTTGTAAAGCTGGGGTGGGGGGGGGCGCTTTTCTCAAAGTGACAAAATGGTGAGCTTCCCTTCCGTTCCTACCGAGTCATCACGAATCCCCCTGGATTGGACACGGAAGGCGGTGTGTGGCGTGACAGTCTCTTGTCGACAGGAAGGGCAAGATTCGTCAGCCGGATCCAGTCTCCCCCCTGCCAAGAGGCTGACCTGGTGGGGGGAATGAGGCACACCGCCCCGTGACTCACCTCGGACTCATCAGAAACGGCGACTCGTTTTGGTTTTATTTTTTTAAAGATTATGACTCTAACCACAGAGCAGGCGTGTAAACCACCTGCCAGTTACCTGGGAAGCAGGCAGTTGGTGAGGGAAGGCCCAGGGTTCGTTCGGGGCGCCTGCCAGTCGGCCGTCTCAGGGTCACCTTCTCAGCCCACGAAGGCACAAGTGTGGTGCCCCGCCGGGTGTCCAGGGAGAAAAGCCCTCTTTTCTAGAATGCCCCGCCACACGCCCCTGGGGGGGGGGGACTTGACTGCCAGGAGAACACCACCCCTCTGAGTGGGAGCCCTCTGTGCTCGCCCACACGCCGGCAGGGTGGGCCCCGCGGCCAGCGCCCCGGCGCCGCTCCAGCCGCCTCTGGTTCTGGGCTGCCGTGGGCCGGAGCCAAGGCCTCCAGACTTGCCCGTTGACTTGACGGTGGAATCAATAGCAACTCCCTCATGGCCATCGTGTTTGGAAATAAACATCTCAAATGGGATGCACTGGGTCCGGCTGGGTGGGAAGAGTGCAGACGTCGGAACTCGAACGGCCCGGGTCTGCAGTCTCAGCCAGGCTGCGCGCCGACCCGGCAAGGCACAGCCCGCAGCCCCGGGCCCTCTGTCTGCGCAGCGCGGTGGGTGCCCAGGGGGGGTCCGAGGAGAAGGCGGAGGGAGGGGCCCGGCGCCCAGCTGGGCCCTGTGAAGAGTTAGCTCCTTCCTCTCCTGTGAAGGAGGTGCGTGCCTGTTTGTGCACACGCATGGTGTGCCCACGTGTGTGCATGTATGCATGCCCCATATGCATGCATGTGTGCACGTGTGCGGATGTGCCTGTGCGCGCGTGTACATTGGGCCGTAAGATGGCGAGGAGCCGGGCTTGCCAGGCGAAAATGCAGGGCACCTGGTCCAGTTCTAGTTTCAGAGGAACCGTGAGCGAGCATTAGTACAAGGCGCGCCCCAGACCCTGCGTGGCGCGCACGCCGGGAACACGGGAGCTCTCGCTTGCTGTTTGGGAGGTGAGCTTTACCTGGCACCTGCTCATTTCATTTGCTAAGTCCGACCAGCCCAGCTGGACCGACGTTTGTCATTTCAGTCGTCAGGTGAGGTTGAAGGAAGCAGCTGTGCAGGGCCCCCGGGCCGGGGTGGCCTGGGGGGTACGGCCGTGGGAGGAAGGGCCCCTGTCTGCTCAGCCTGCCTTGCCAGGTGCAGAGTCCTGAGTCTCCTCTTGGCCCAGCACCCCGTTTTCCTCCTCTCACTTTCGGGGGCCCTCCGATTGTGAGGGCAGCACCGCAAGCCATGCGCAGGCGGTCCTGGCTGGGAACGGAGACGCAGCCCCAGCCTGGGCGCCAGGGCATTGCCCTGAGCGCCCATGGGCCGAGCAGGGCTCCACCTCCTCCCCGAATCAGTGCTGGCAGAGTTCTCTGAGCCTCCTCCATGCCACGGGTGGCAGCTGATCTCCCCAAAACAGGACACAACAGAACTCAGAGCAGCTGCCAGGCAGCTGGGAACCAACCACATGGCCGCCGCCTCCTTTGCAGCCCCAGCTCCCCCACAGCGCCGTCCTAGGCCCTCAACCTCCGCTACCGCTAAATCACCCCGCCCCCTCATTTGCTGGGCGCCCCAGCCCTCTTTGATTTTGACTTGGAAAATTCCACCCCGGTTCCCCCGGGCTGCTCGGCGGGTGCGGCAGCCGGGGCAGGTCCTGGTGCCAGCAGCTGGCACATTTTAGCAAAGAAACTAACCAGAGTAAGAAGCTTCCTCCCCGGCGGACCCTCCCGGCCCTGCCAGCAGACCCACCCCTTGCAGCGTGAATTGTTTTCAATCCAATCTCATTTTTATTGAAGTTTCCTCCAGGGTTAGCTCAGAAGACTTCTCCTCCAGCCCCTTCCGCGTGGCCTTATTTACCAGAATCCCCTTGGCGTGGCATTTAAGCATCACCATTAACATTTTGCGCATCTTGCTCGTGGCGCACACAGGCCCCCTGGGGCCTCCGGGGTGGCGGGCACGGTGGCAGCCGGCAGAAACGCCGGGCTTCTTTTAATTGGTTTGAGGCTGTCGCTGCCGACCACAGAGGGGTCCCTTTCCTTGAGTAATGACCTGGAATTTGATCACACGGCTTTGATGAGCTTGTCACGCCGAAAGTGTAGCTGTGTGTGGTCTGAGCCAGAGACGGGCCCCCGCCCACCCGCCCGCCCGCCTGCCACGGCACCCTCTAGGGCACCTCCGCTGCCCCACCCAAACCCAGACGCCGCTGGGGGTCCTCTGGGGTGGAGACCCAGGTGGGGAACGGGCCAGCGGATGAGTGACGCGTGGAACAGGGCCCGGGGCCCCCCCGACGCTGTCCTGGGACACGCGGGAGGCGCAAAGGGGCCCGTGCCCTCTCAGACACTTTCCTGCAGGCCCCTGGCATGAGGTCCGGCGTCCCCAGCCCTACCTGCTGCTTCCCCGTTGGTGACCCTGCCCGACGAGGGTTGCCAGAGGGTTCCCAGGGCTGTGTTAGCGCTCACATCATAGATGGGGAAACTGAGTCACCCCCACTGGCTGACCTCCCCAAGAGTGAGGACAGCCTGGTGGTCACGAGCCGGGCCGTGGAGCCAGGGAACCTGGGCTCGGGTCCCAGCTCTGCCAACGGGCAGGGTGTTCACCTCGGGGCAGGATTTCAGGTGTTCCGTGCCTCAGTTTCCCTCCAGCGTCACCGGGAGGGTTAATGAGTCACAGCACGGAAGAACGTTCTCGGAGACTTTACTATCCTGAGCTCCCGACCTTCTGCTCCTACCCTCATCCTCCCGTGAGCTCCGGGGATGGGGGGCCCTGGGGTGGCCCCCACCCGGGTTGTTAAGCCGTAGACGCTTACATGCACCCACCTGCAGACCCCTGAGGCCTCCCTGGGTTCAGAGGGGCCGTGGCTTTCGTGACCCAAGCCTCGTGTGCTGCCTGGGACAGGGGTGGGGGCCTGACCCCATCCCGGGAAGGGTCCTGTCTCCTGAGAGCCCTGTGATGCCTGCACCTGCCCTCACGGTGGCCCTGGACGTGACCTCCTGCCCTCTGCGCCCCACTCAAGGCTCTGCGGCTTGGGTCCCTCCGGTCCCTTCGTGTCTCCGCCCCGCCGGGACTCAGGACAGGCTCGCCGTCCCTCGTTCTCTGCGTCACCGAGCGCCTCCATGCCCCCCCACCTCCAAAAAGTCCGCTCTTCTCCTGGGCTCGCCTCCTTCCCTCCCCCGCCCCCCACCCGCTTCACTGTCCCTCAGGGCTCTCCCTGGGGTGCTCACCCGTCCCCGGGGCCACCGGGGCTGCCAGGGCGCGGCCCCCCTTGCTGCTCGCACACACGGTGGCGCCGACTCTGAAAGCCATTGGCCACAGCACAGCAGCCGGCTCGCTGGGCCTTCTGCTCTGCAGTTATTGACGCATCATCAGAATCGAGACTCGACGGGTGGACGGGGAGGGGTGGGGACGACTGTCCTGCCGTGTCAGGGAGCAGGGCCCTGCCAGCAAGAAACGAATTTTGAGGCCCGAGCTTCGGAAGTCCAGCTGGGGACAGGGGGTCTCTGCACAGAGACTCGGGGGTGGGGGTGGGGCTGTGGCGTGCTCCTGGCTTGTGACCGTGCAGTCCCTGTCCCCCAAGCAGATGGCCGGCCCCTGATGCCTCCTCTCCCATCTCTTCGATGTCACTGCGGGGGCCAAGCCGCTCCCCCAGAGCAGGAACTTAGTGCTGGGCAGAGCCCCTGGGGGGGGGGGGGACAATGGCATTTATGGTTCTGCTCATGGACCGCAGGCTGGGGAGACCCTGAATCAGCAGGGCTCTTGGGGCCGCTGGACCCGTAGGGTCTGTCTGTCCGCCTACAAACACACGGCTGTGGGTCCTGCAGTACACAGGTGGGCGGGTGCATGGATCAGGCAGGTAGATAAACAGGCAGACAGGCAGACAGATAAGACAGATTAGGTAGCTGGTGGATAAAGAGGTTAGACAGGTGGACAGGTAGGCAGACCAGGTAGGTAGGTGTAGAGAAGTGTGTTTTAAGGAATTGGTGCTCACAGCTGGGGAGGGGGCCCGACACGTGTAAGCCTCCGGATAAACGGCAAGGCGCACCAGCGCAGGGCGGTAAGCCACAGCCGGCCCCTCGGCCCTGGAACCCAGCAGGGTGCCGGGCTCCCCGGACTGGTCACGGGGTGAGGCTGAACTCTAGCCCCAACAGGGCTGCACTGCCTTGAGGGGGGAGTGTGGGCCACGCTGGGAACCGGTGGCAAGGGCCTCCCGCCGTCGGTCTCGTCAGCCTCGGTGGTGCCCCAGGGCCCGAGGGCACCCGCCCCTGGTGTCCCCGCGCCCGTCCCGACAGCGCGAGTCCCTGCGCGGATAGTGGGTGGCAGGGCTGCGGCGTCTGTTCCCGCGAGTGGCGAGCAGGGCGCCTGGTGCCTTCTCGTGTGCGGCGTTCAAAGGCTCCGTTCCCATGGCACTCGGTCCTGTGATATTTTTAATCGCGTGCGGGAGAGCGGGCGCTGAGGCCCTCCAGACAGCCGGGGACTGAAGTGGTTCTGTTCTCGTGTCTTCTCTTCGCAGCGCGGCGTTAAGTCGGAACCGCCGGGGGAAGGCTCGGCCCACGGTTCCCTCGAGCTGGTCTGCAGGCCCCTCGGCCGGGGCCCGTCCTGGGAGGCGCTCCGCGGACAGGTGAGTGCCCTTCGAGACCGGGGCTTCGCAGAGGCCGGGCAGGGGCAGGAATGTGGCCTGGAGGCGTGGGGGGGGGCCCTGCCGGGAAAGAGGGGGTCCACGCCGGGCCCCGCCCCTTGGTTCCTGGACCCTTCCCTTGCCCTTCCCCGGCCCCTTCACTAAAATGCAAATCAGCGAGTGTACGATGGATAATTAATAGACTGATCAGCCAGCAAGGGAGGTGAGCAGATAAATAATTTTAATTATCCTTGGTTGCCCATAAATTCCCTCGCTGCCTTTTGATTAAACTCTCTGTTTACAGGACTCATTTACACCGCGTATCATTTTTGCCAGCCCCTCCCCCGCTTCCTGGGCATCTCCCACCCGGTCTGACCCAGGCTGGTCACTCCGCGTGACCGCCAGGCCTTTTCCCAGCAGGGCCCGGCTGGGGCACAGAGGCGAAGGTCTCTGCCCCGCGGCCAGGGCTGGCGGCGACGGGTCGGGGCGTGCTCAGCTCCCCGAGGCCCGCCCCTGCCCCGGCCGGACGCAGCCTCTGTGAGGTGGACGTAGAAAAACCTCGCTATGCTTGGCACCTGCGCTGTGGGTGTGAGCTCACCGGCCTCCCCAGGGATGGCCTGGCCTATTCCTAGCCTTGGCTGAGGTTCCCTCCTTGCTCCGAACGCATGCCAAGAGAGAAGTGGGTTAATAAATATGAAAGAAAAGTCCCTCAAGAGGGCCCGGGGCCAAACTCTGTCCCAGACTCTCCAAGAGTGTGGCTGATGCGATCGGGCGCCGGCGCCCTCCACCCCCCCACCTCTCCTGCTCCTCCCCGAGGCCAGCGCTCAGCTGGCAGGTCCCAGGACCAGCTTTCCCTGGAGGACGGAGGAGGCGGGTGTGGGTGCGGCGGGGGGCAGGGCTCGGGTGTGGCCTTCCGGCACGTGGGTGGTGGGGGGCCCCAGTCTTTCCTGCCTCACCCTTCCCACCACGCCCTTTCTCCCTGGGCTTCGTTCCTGACCTGCTGCACCTCCTCATCGGCACGGAAGAGAACAGGGCAGTGGCTTCGGGGTTGGTCCCGGGGCGAGAGCCCTCCCCACCCCCTTCTGCCCCACCCTGGGCTCTGTGGCAGGAGCAGTTCAGCCTGAGTCAGAGACAGGTGCGCAGAGAGAGTGGAGCCCAGGGCCTGGAGCCAGGTGGCCAGGAGAGCCCTCCGAGGACAGGGGCGGCGGGGCCCCGCTCACGGCTGAATTGGAAGAGTGTCAGCTGCGTGAGGCAGGGGCTGGCGTTCCGCGTGGGTGTGTAAGCCGGCCCAGGGCTGGCGGGCTTTACCATCTAACACAGCTGAGCGCCTCGCACCGGGAACGGTTCAGTCCCTGCCTGATTGATTGTCGCCGCGGGGCTGAGAGGGGCGCTCCTAGATCTGCCCTTCTTCCGTGGGGAGCAGGTGCGAGAGATCACTGCCCTCAGCCCCGAGGGGCGGGGTGGAGGCTCCCAGCTGGGTGGGCGGCCGCAGCAGCCGGCTGCCTGCAGGCCCGGCTTGGAAAGTTCTCCTGGAGCACTGGGCCGAGTCACCCCTTCCGGTGCTGCCCGGTGGCCGTAGCGTTGCCGCGTCTCCCGGTGAGACGGCCCCTGGCGAGCTGCAGGACGCGGCTTCCCACTGGTCTGTTGGAGGCTGCGTGGGAGGAAGACTGAGTGGGAGCAAGACAGGCCGGGGGAAGGCAGAAGGGGCTGGCGGGTGGCTTTTCCAGGCGCTCCCTGCGTCTGCTCGGTTCAGGGTGCCCGCCTGGGAGGGGTGGCCGCTGAGCGCGGTGCAGGGCTGTGTCCAGGGCGGGCAGGCACGGAGACGGGCCCGTGCCTTTGTCAGGACCCGCGAAGGCGCTTTCTCGTCGTGACAGCATTGCGTCTCGGCTTTTCTGGTGGTTTTGTGGACATTTCTAGGGTTTCTTACCTGTTTCTGTTTTGGGGAGTTGGGGGTGGGTGGAACAGGAAACAAGGATGGATGAAAGACAAGACCAAAGTGGTGACCCCGGTGTCCCTTCCCCCGAGGGATGGCACCATAGCAGGGACACTGACCCTGCTCTCTGGGACCAGCCGTGCTGGGCAATGGGCAACAGTGGCCAGCCCGCTGGCCCCCCACTGCCTGCTGCTCCAACGTGAGAAGTGCAGGGTGGTGCTGGGCTGCAGGGCTCCTGACTGGCGAGCTCAGAACTCAGGGACCCTGTCACCGTGTGTGCCCTCACACCCACTGCGGTGTGAACCCTGGCCCGGCAGGTGAGGACCCCAGGGACCAGGGGACGGGGGCTGGGACTGGACTCTCGTCTTCTGACCCTTTGCTCAATGCCAGCCGTGCAGATGCGGTTTGTCTGTCCGCCACCTTGAGGGAGGGATGGGTCTGGCTGTGGGAGGGAGAGCCCCAGGGGCGGGGGCCGATGCCGGCGGTCGTCATCGGAGCTGCCCGTGTCCTTGCTTTGCAGGCCTGTCATGGAGTTGAGCTGCGGCGTTGGGGAGACAGGGTCGGGGACAAGGGTCCAAGCTGGCCAGCGCTTTCTGTCCCCTGATCCCTGAAATGTGGGGGAGAAGGTGTCGTTGTACCCCAGCCCCTGTCAGAGCAGCCGGCCACTCTCGGTCACACACACCAGAGACTGCCACAGACCTGGGGGCCGTCTGTTCTCCCTCCCTTGCTTTGAGCCCGAGGGAGGGTTGTCTCTGAAAGGCCCACGACTTGCCCCAGGACCCACCGCCAAGGACCTCCCAGGGATGACCTACTGTTTCCAGGCCACCAGATCGGGGTGGCTTTGTCCGTGATTAGCAGTCCTGGCCACCTGGCCTACCTGAGACCCAACAGGTGAGGTGTGAACTGACTCACAGGGGCCCACATGGCCCTGGAGATGTGGGTGAGCTCGGAGGCCAGAGCCCTGCCTGCCCAGGGAGAGGCTGATGATCGAGCAGCAACGGCCGGACCTGTGCCTGCCGCCCTGGCTGGGCCTCGTCCCCCATCGGCACTGCTGACGCAGCCGCCGCCGCCGACAGCGAGGCCCGCGTGGGGCTGGGCCCTGCCTGAGGCGTGAGCGTGTGGCCCGTCAGGAGAGGAGCCCCAGGGAAGACGGCAGGAACTCGGGTCTGTCTCTCTCAGACACTAGAGTGTGTGGCTGCAGGGTCCCCAGAACAGGATTGCAGGCATCAGGGCGACCTCGTTGCTGCAGGCCGAGGGCCCCCCACAGAAACTGCGGAGTTGGAGCCCTGGTACTTGTTCCTTTTGACTTAAGCAGCAGGTGCTGGGGGGGCAACGCAGACAAGAAAAAACAGGGGAGAAACCACACCGGCAACCCACGCTGAGCTCAGCATCTGTCACCTTGCAGACAGGTGTCTCCACGTAAGAGGACACGCGGTGTTTCGCAACAGCAGGATCCGTGGTATTTGTTGGTGTGCAGCCTGGGTCTGGGTGCAGCGGAGCAGGGTTTGTGGGGACGTACTTCTGCAGCGACATGCGCCTCGTGTTTAACGATCGAATATTGTTTCGGTGCATAGAAGGGCCGTCATCCCCTGAACGGACCCCCTCGGGCATGTTTCCAAGCACGAAAACAGGTGTCAGCCACTGACCCTGTTTCCAAAACTCTACGCCACACTTTACTTTAAGAAACCAGAGGATTCATTTCTCAAGCAGGAATCAGGAGGTGATTATTCTCATGATAGAGGCGTCTGCGGCTGCACCTTCCAGCGAGCGTCTCTGAGAAATGGGCTTCCTCAGGTGCCAGAGTGTGCCACAGCGTGCCACAGTGTGTGTGCTACAGTGTGTTACAATGTGCTGCAATGAATCAACCTCACAGCAGGCTGGGGTCGGGGGAGGGGTGCTGGCTGCCTGCCCCGTCCCTTCCTTCCTGGAGCTCCTTCCCACGTCAACAGAATATGTGGGGGCATGCACATGTGCCACCACACATTCACATGTGTATACATGCAATGCACATGCACACATATGAGAGGGACCCCCCCAAAAAACAGAATTTATTTAATGCAAAGAACTGTACATTCAGCCCTGGTTTGTGTAGCTCGGTGGATTGAGCGCGGGCTGCGAACCAAAGGGTCACCAGTTCGATTCCCAGTCAGGGCACAGGCCTGGGTTGTGGGCCAGGTCCCCAGTGGGGGGGCATGTGAGAGGCAACCACACATCAATATTTCTCTCCTTCTCTTCCCCTCTCTCTAAAAATGAATAAATAAAATCTTAAAAAACACACCAAAATATGATTTCAAAATAGTTTAAAAAAGAAAAAGAATTGTGCATTCAGAGAGTCCCAAGCAAGAGGGACCTACAGCCAAGATTGCCCAACCCAGCAAAGATACCATTTAGAATTGAAGGGCAGATAGAGTGCTTCCCAGACAGGAAAAAACTAAAGGAGTTCATCATCACCAAGCCATTATAATACCCAATGTTAAAGGGACTCATTTAAGAAAAAGAAGAAAATAAAAACGATGAACAAGGAAATGGCAAAAAATACATATCAACAACTGAATCTGAAAACAAGCTAAGCAAACAAGAAGAGCAGAGACAGAATCACGGATTCGGAGAGCGTTTTGATGGGTGCGGGATGGGAGGGGGGTGGGGGAGAATGTGTGAAGAGGAGAGGGGATTGAGAAGTACACGCAGGCAGTCACAGAACAGCCGTGGGGATGCAAAGTACGGTAGAGGAAATGGAGC
>PVKU01013168.1:0-30629 GCA_004027475.1 Anoura caudifer | reverse complement strand
CTACCCACCATCTATGCTACTTATTCTCTGTACCTTTTTGCCCTCTCTCCTTTTCACACTCCCCTGTTGCTAACCCTCCATGTGATCTCCATTTCTGTTTCTGTTCCTGTTCTATTTGTTTGCTTAGTTTGCTTTTGTTTTAGGTGTGGTTGTTAATATCTGTGAGTTTGCTGTCTTTTACTGTCATATTTTTGATCTTCTTTTTCTTAGATAAGTCCCTTTAACATTTCATATAGTAAGGGCTTGGTGATGATGAACTCCTTTAACTTGAACTTATCTGAGAAGAATTTTATCTGCCCTTACATTCTAAGTGAAAGCTTCGCTAAATAGAGAAATTTTGGATGTAGGTCCTTGACTTTCATGACTTGGAATACTTCTTTCCACCACCTTCTTGCTTGTAAGGTCTCTTTGGAGAAATCAGCTGACAGTCTGATGGGAACTCCTTTGTAGGTGACTGTGCCCTTGTCCCTTGCTGATTCTAGAATTCTCTCCTTCATTTTAACCTTGGCTAATGTAATGATGATGTGCCTTGGTGTGTTCCTCCTTGGGTCCACCTTCTTTGGGACTCTCTGAGCTTCCTGGACTTCCTGGAATTCTATTTCCTTTGCCAGATTGGGGAAGTTCTCCTTTATTATTTGTTCAAATAAGTTTTCCACTTGTTGTTCTTCCTCTTCCCCTGCAGGTACCCCTATAATTCAGATGTTGGGATGTTTAAAGATGTCCTGAAGGTTCCTAAGCCTCTCCTCATTTTTTTTTTTTTTTTGAATTCTTGATACTTCATTCTTTTCTGTTTGGTTGTTTCTTTCTTCCTTCTCATCCACTCCATTGATTTGAGT
Source organism: Anoura caudifer (assembly GCA_004027475.1). Classification (NCBI taxonomy): domain Eukaryota; kingdom Metazoa; phylum Chordata; class Mammalia; order Chiroptera; family Phyllostomidae; genus Anoura; species Anoura caudifer. Next base: position 29,793 of record PVKU01013168.1, on the reverse strand, counting down.
CCCAGTTTTCCTCCCATCACTATTGGTGCCCTGGGCATTTGCCTTCATTTCACTTAGCGTAGCCTTCATTTGTTCATCTAATTTGTGACTAAAATCAACCAATTCTGTGAGCATCCTGATCACTAGGGCTTTGAACTGAGCATCTCATAGATTGGCTATCTCTTCATTGCTTAGATAAATTGGCCCAGGGGCTTTGATCTGTTCTCCCATTTGAGCCATTTTATTTATTTATTTTTTTTGGTCTGGTCATGGCTGTTATGTAGTGAGGTGCAGAGCCTTTGGTGTTCCCCAGGGCAGGGCAGCCCAGTGGCTAGTTTGTGACACTGTATGTGGGGGCAGGGTCTGAGAGGGAACAATGGTGCTTGCTCTGCTCTCTCTGAGATTCCAGTCCCTTCTGCCACTTCCCCTTTGCCTGGATTATCTACGTGTGAATGTGGGACGGCCTGGTCAGCCAGCCACCTTGCATGGTCTCACTGGGTCTGCCCATTGCTGCCCCATGCCCGGAGTCTGCTAGCTGCTGTCTGTGCTCCTGGGGCCTGCTAGCCACTGCCTGCACACCTGGGATCTGCCAGCCATTGCCTGCGTACTGGGGTCTGCCAACCTCCACTTTTTCCTGCTGCGACTCCACCCTTCTTACCGGTCTGGATGAATGATTGTCAGACTTTCATACAGTTCAATTTTTTATCAGTTCTGGGTGTTTTCTTGTTTCTAAATCTTTGTTGTCCTTAATTTTGCTTGTGTGTGGAGATACAGTGTGTCCACCTATGCCTCCATCTTGGCCAGAAGTCTTTTTTTTTTTTTAATCCATTCAGTTACCCTATGTCTTTTGAATGGAGCAATTATTCCTTTAACATTTAAGGTTTTTATGGATAGGTTCTTATTTATTGCCATTTTCCCTTTTCTACTTTTATTCTTCTCTCTCACTTTTTCTTCCTCTTCTTAAAACAGTCCCTTTAGAATGTATTTCTGTGCTCCTTTTGTAATTGTGTATTCTTTTAACTTTCTTTTGCCTGGGAAACTCCTAATTTTCATTTCATTGTAAATTATATCCTTGCTGGGTTGAGAAGTCTTTATTGCAGGCCTTTGTTTTTCATTACTTGGAATATTTCTTGACATTCCCTTCTGCCTAGTAGTGTTTCTGTTGAGAGTCAGCTGCTAGATTTATCAGATCTCCCTTGTATATTACTATCTATTTCTCTCTTTTTGCTTTGAAGATTCTCTCATTGTCTTTAAAATTTGGCACTTTTAATTGTGATGTGTCTTGGACTAGTCCTCTTTGGGTTCATCTTGACTGGGGCCTTCTGTGTTTCCTGGGCTTGCATGGCTTTTCCCCTTTCCCTCTTAAGGAAGTTTTCTGTCTTTATTTTTTCCAACAGATTTTCTATCCCTTGCTCCTTTTCTTTTCCTTCTGGTATCCCTATGATTTGAATGTTCTTACATTTCATGTTGTCTTGCAGTTCTCTTAAGCTCTTCTCATAGTTTTTGGATGTTTTTTCATGCTTCTGCTCTATCTGGGTGTTTCTTTCTACCTTATCTTCCAGCTCGCTAATTTGGTGCTTTGCTTCATGCAGCCTACTTGTAATTCCTTCTAGTGTGTTTTTTACTTCAGAAATTGTATTCTTCCTTTCTTCCCAGCTCTTGTTTATAGATTCTATTTCATTTTTCATGTTGTTGTAATTCCCACTCATTTCCCTGAAGTTGTCTGTGAGTTCCTTGAGCTTCCTTATAACCGCTTTTTTTAAATCCTAGGTTAGAGAGATTCTTGCCCCAAATTCATTTAGCTCTTTTGGGGTTATTCCATTCCTTTTGATTGGGGCTTCTTTCTTTGTCTCCCCATTTTTGTTGGCTCTTTTTGCTTATTTCTGCAAACCAGGATGATCTGCTTTGTCAGCTATCTTCATAGGGTGGTCTTCTGTGGTATAGCTTCTGTTTGACTTGGTTGTTGTAGTCTCGGTGATCTTCTCTGGATAGTCTAGGAGTGTCCTTTCTTCTTTTTGTTTTGGCTCTCTTGTTGTACTTGGGCTTTACTTGCTGGTGGCTTCTATGTTGATGTGTTCTCCCCTCTAGCAGTTTACTGGTGGTCACATTTCCAACCTTGTTTTGTATGCTGTTGTATAGGTGTTGGTTAACAAATGGTATCATCAAGCAACTGAACCTATGCCAGCAAATAGGACTGCCCTACTATGTCAGCAATCTCAACTGCACTTGAGCAATGTTGATAAACATGAAGAGAGATTAGGATATTGAAAGATATGACAGAGGGAATATGAAATGATCAAAAGTGGGGAAATTTATTGATCAGTAAGAGGAAGGAGAATTGATGAGTGGAGATAGAAATTAGGAGAAGATAGGGAAAGTATAAAATTTTAAATGTAAATAAAACACATAAGGATGACAGGAACAATAGGGTAAGAAAAGGGAAAAGTATACTGTGATGTCTGAGGTACAATAAAAAAGGTATTGGACCAACAGAAACAAAATTGGAGAAAAACCACAGTAGGGTCAATAGCAACAACAGCTGAAAGAAGTTTGATAAAGGTGGAACTGGAATAAGGTTATATGTTAAAGCAAAAACTGAATATAAAATATCTATCATAAAGTAAATGATTTTAAGAGGATGGGGTAAGCAAACTAAGAAGCATAAGGAGTAAATCCCAGGTTGAGAGAAGGGGAAATAAAATAAATAAAAATAACTTAAAAAATGGAAAAAGATCTCTCACTCCACTGATCAGGGGCAAGGGGAAGGCAAAATGGAGTAAGACAGTGAAAGGGTTTTCTATGGGGCTTAGTGAACCAGCAGTGAATAAGTATGATTTCCATTGGAGCAATACAACAATAACTGTGGTATTTTGCCTAACTAGTCACTGTTTATAGATGGAGGAAAAGAAACAAGGCTCTTGTCAGAGGGGGAGAAGAATGTGTACTGACCTAAAAGAGGAGAGCTTATGCAAGTTTAGATGGAGGAGCATTAGTGAGAGTGAAGGATAGGAAGTCAGCTTAGTGTGAGAGCAAATAAATTTACCACAAAAGTGATAAAACTCAGGAAATTGGTGGAATGGATTAAAACAGGGTAGGGGTGCAGTGTGGTCTTTGGAATAACAATCATATGATAAAAATATATAATGTGAATAAAAAGAATAAAATTAAAAGACTGAGTAGTGAGTTATTTGGAATACAAGTGAAGTGAAAGACGAAAATGTACAATATGGCAGGGAGAAAAAGAGCTACAGCATTTAATCAGAAAAAAACCAAATAAATAAATAACAATAACCTATATAAATGAAAAGAAGAAAGAGAAATTAAAATTTTAAATGCATATTCTAATGAAGGGCAAGGTGAACTTTGTCTCAGGTGTTGTTTTTTGCCATCTGACTTCGTTCTGAATCTGTCTCTCTCTGGTTTTCTCTCAGCTCCAGGACTTATTGTGTTATTTTTGAATAAAAAAAAGAAAAAGGAGAGGAGAGGAAAGGAAAGGAAAAAAAGAAAAGAAAAAAGAGAGCTCCCCTGCTGGTAGTTGCTAAATATGCTTGGTCAGTTTTGCAGATCCTCCTGGCTCCTCCAGGCAGTAGGGGTTGGGCTCCTTTTTTACTTTGCAGTGGTTGTGCAGGGATATGGGCTCACTCTGGGCTGTAATAATCACAGGTGCCCAGTTTCCAGCCCCTGCCCTCAGAGTGCTGCAGACCTGTACTCTCCACTTTGCACATTTGCATGTGTATAAACCACCTCGCTTTGCACCCTGTTGATCAATCTGTGAGGCAAGTCCTGGGTCTATGACAGGCCAGTTGCTGCCCTCCTCTTCTCCCAGCTCTAGGTATGGCTAGGGTCTTGACCACCCTCTGGCACAGCCCTGGACCAACCAGCGACCACCGCCTGGTCTTGGCTGCACAGCCAGCTGCATGTGTGCCTGTACACATTGTGTACCTTCTGTTTCTGCCCCAGCAACGTTATGTGCTCAAGCCTCTCTGGGCAGGTCTGCGTTTTTTCTCACCCTGGGTGGGGAAGGAGCCTCTAGTGTGCAATTATGGACCCGGCTCTCCGCAAAAGTCCAATGCAGAAGTCCGATGCTGTCCCTGTGGGAGCCGTGACTTCCTGTGCCCTACCCAAGGAATGTCCTGGGCCAGCTGGTGAGCACCACCCTGGGTTTGGTAAGCTCTTAAGGCATTTTGTTTCCTACCGTGTGGTCTATGAGAATGTTTCATATGCACTTTAGAAGAATGCATATTCTTCTACATTTGTATGAAAAATTCTGTAAATATCAATTAAATCCATCTGATCCAGTGAGCCATTTAATGTCACTGTTGCCTTGTTAATTTTTTTTTTTGTCTGGAAGATCTATCCATTATTGAAAGCGAGGTGTTAGAATCCTCTACTATGGCTGTACTGCTGATGATCTCTTCCTTAAAGTACATCAAGATTTTCTTTATCTATTTAGGTGCTCACGTATTGGGTACATATATATTTACAAGGGTTGTATCCTCTTGTTAGATTTATACCTTTAGTATTATGTAGTGACATTCTTTGTCTCTTTTATGGCCTTTGTTTTGAAGTTTATTTTGTCCGTTATAAGTATTGTTATCCCAGCTTTTTTGTTTCCATTTACATGGAATATTTTTTTACGCTGCTTCACTTCCAGTCTATGTATTTTTTTGTTTTGAGATGGGTCTCTTGTAGACAGCATATATATGGATCTTGACATATTATCCATTAAGCTACCCTATTTTTTATTGGAGCATATAATCCATTTATATTTAAGGTTTTCATTTATAGGTATTTATTTATTGCTATTCTATTTTTAAACTATATTCTTCTGCATTTTCATCTTTTTCTTCTTTTTAAAGCAGGTTTTTTAACATTTCTCATAATACTGGTTGAGTGGTAACAAATTTAAATTTTTCTTGTTTGGGAAGGTCTTTAGTTCTCCTTCAATTTTAAATGCTAGCCTTGCTGGGTAAAGTAGTCTTGGTTGTAGATCCTTGCATTTCATCACCTTGAATATTTCATATAAACACCTTCTGGACTAAAGTGTTTCTGTTGAGAAATCAGTTGACAAACTTATGGCAGCTCCTTTGTAGGTAACTAACTGTTTATCTTTTGTAGCTTTTAAAATTCTCTCTTTATCTTCAAATTTTGGCATTTTAATTATAGTGTGTCTTGGTGTGGGCCTCTTTGGGTTCACCCTGTTTGAGACTTATGCCTTTCCTGGACTTGTGTGTCTTTTTCCTTCACCAGGTTAAGAAAGACTTTGGTCATTATTTTTTTAAATAGGTTCTGAATTCCTTGTTCTCTCTCTTCTCTTTCTAGTACCCCGATGATGCAGATGTTGTTATGCTTCTTGTTGTCCCAAAGGTCCCTTAAAGTATCCTCATTTTTAACCCTGTAGAGGTCACAGTCAAAAATATTACAGTGTAGGTCATGTGAATCTGAGAGACAAATCCATCACTGATGTGTGTTAAAAAAAACACTGCAAATTTGCATTTATCATATTTATATAATATATGCTTTTATTTGTTTTCTGTTACAATCTATAACTTATTAAACAAAGAAATAGAAAAAGATACAGAATATTTTTTCTTTTCAAGTAATAGAAACATAGATATTGCTAAAAACACAACCAATAATGTTTTTAATAATTAATGAGAACCTTCAATAGTTGGCTTTGCAAAACATTTGTAACAATCATTGAAAACAATATTGCTATAGTCAAGGTGTAAATATTTTCCACAACACTTGCAAAACTATTTTGATAAGTAAATCATTTTGGATTTATAGCACTTAACATATCTTTTTCTTTTTCTGCTTGTTGAGGGAGCCATACCTATGCTATCATTAGAATTTCTTTCAATTTGTGTTTGAAATTAATGAAGTTTCATGTGTAAAGGCTCTGCATGCCTGTAGAGATTTCTGAACACATGAGGTGCAGTAGGTTGCCACCTTCTGTCTGGCAGGTGGTCTTTGAAATTTCCACCACTCAGTCTGAAACAGGGGATTGCCTAAGAGCTCATAGAGAGGATAACAGGGGGTCATTCTACCAATATTGACTGGGAGTGGTAATGACTAACAACACAGCATCTTAACTGTTCCACACTTAATTTGCACTTTCTGGAGAATGGGATAGAGCTTTTGGGAGCAAATATTCCTGTGTATCCTTTGCCTATCCTGCTGACTGCAGATGGGTCACAAAGAAGATCATATGTCCATCATCCAGAAAGGATCCCCCTTGGGACAGGCCCAAGTTGACCTTCTAAAATCTTGTGGAAGGGCATAGCTCCAGGCCATCCATAAAGGAAGAATTAAGTTAAAAAAAAGAATTGCAACTCTTTGGTTGCCTTTCAAGAGTGCCTGATTTTTTCAAGCAACAATAGCAACCTTACCTGTCTCCTTTGCTGTTGCTTCCCTAACACATGTGATTTTGTTGGCTTGTGTGTTCTATGTTTGTTCATTAGGTCTAGTTGTTTATGGTGTTTTTCAGTTCCTCAATTTCATTGTTGATCTTCTGTCTACATGTCTATTGTAAGTATTGGAGTATTGCTGTCTCCAACTATTATTTAGAACTGTGTACTTCTCAATGCAGTTCTGTCATTTTTTGCTTCATATATTTTGGGAGGCTGTGTTAGGCCCATATAGATTTATAAGTGCTATATTTTCTTGATCCACTGACACTTTTATTAATGTAAATTCCTTGTTGGACTATGTAACCATTTTTGTCTTAATGTCTGCCTTATCTGATATCTATATAGCTACCCAAGCACACACTTTGGTACCACTTGTATGGAATATCATTTTTCCATTGTTTCCCTTTCAACCTATGTGCCTTTGGATCTGAAGTGAGTCTCATGTAGACACCATATAGTTGGATCATGTTTGTTAATCCTCTTTATCAATCACTGCCTTTTCATTGGACAGCTTAGTCCATTGGTATTGTAATAGTTATTTATAAGGAAGGACTATTTTGATTCCCTTATCTTTCCTGTTTCTTTAATTTTTTTATTTAGGTATTTTGTTGATTATCCTGGGGATTATAATTATGCCTTAATTTTATAATGACCACGTTTGTATTAATACCAAGCAAGATAGTGTCAATAGTATTCAAAAATCCTGATCCTTTAAAGCTTTGGCAGATTCCTATATTTCGTTATTGTGAAAAATTGCATGTTTCATATTCTGTGCCATTAACAGAGATTTATAATTATTACTTTATACATTTATATTTTAGATCCTATATGAGAACAAAAACAGGAGCTACAAACCAAAAATATAGTAATACTGGTTTTTGTATTTCCCTGTGTAGTTACCTTTGCTGTTGTGGTTTATTTCTTCATACTGCTTCAAATAAGTGTTCAGTGGTCTTTCATTTCAGTCTGAAGAACTTTCTTTAGTACCTTTTGCAAGGTAGGCTTACTACTGATATATTCCTTCAGCTTTTATTTATTTTAGAATGTCTATCTCCCCTGCATTTTCCCCAACGCAGGGAAGAAACGTAGGGGAGTAAGTTTTGACAGTTGTATGTGAAAGACAGAGTTCATCCTTGTATTATTATTATTAATTAATATTGTGTTTTTTATTTTTATTACAAGTGTAAACCTATTTTTGCCCACCCCTGTATATGGAATTCTCAGTTGGCAGGTTTTTGTCTCTTTGTTCTGCACTTTTTTATTATTTACACTCTTATAGATGTCCCACATTTTTCCCCCTTTTCCACCTTCCACCCAGCCCTCCTCCCTCCCAGCTGGACCTGAAACATGTCATTTAAACCCCTCTTGTCTTCCACAGTTTCTGTAGAGAAATTGACATAAATCTTTTTTTAAAATATTCTATTGTTCAAGTACAGTTGTCTACATTCATCCACCACCACTCCTCCCACCCTAGCCAAACTCACCTCCCTCCCTTGATTTCACCCCCATTGGTTTTGTCCATGTGTCCTTTATAGTTGTTCCTGAAAACCCTTCCACCCATTATCCCCTCCCACTTCTCCTCTTGTTATGGTCAGATTGTTCTTAATTTCAATATCTCTGGTTATATTTAGCTTGCTTTTTTCTTTTGTTGATTAGTTAAAGATGAGATCATATGGCATTTGTTCCTCACTGACTGGCTTATTTCACTTAGTGTAATGCTCTACAGTTCCATCCATGCTGTCACAAAGGGTAGGAGATCCTTCTTTCTCTCTGCTGCATAGTATTCCATTGTGTAAATGTACCATGGTTTCTTGATCCATTCATTTACTGATGGGCATCTAGGTTGCTTCCAGCACTTCATTATTGTAAATTGTACTGCTATGAACATTGTGGTGCATAGGGTTTTTTATTGTTTTTTCAGGGTTCTTAGGATATAATCCTAGCAGTGGAATTGCTGGGTCAAAAGGTAGATCCATTTTTAGTTTACTTAGAAAATTCCATACTGCTTTCCACAGTGGCTGCACCAGTCTGCTTTCCCACCAACAGTGCACTGGGGTTCCTTTTCTCCATATTCTCTCCCACACTTGTTGTTTGTTGATTTGTTTATGATGGCCATTCTCACTGGTGTGAGGTGGTATCTTATTGTGGTTTTAATTTGCATTTCTGTGATGGCTAATGATGCTGAGCATTTTTTCATATGTCTCTGGGCACTCTTTAGAAATTGATGTAAATCTTGTTGAGGCTAATTTGTGTGTAAGGGGTTGTTTCTATTGTTTAATTTTTTTATTTTTATTATTTTTAATCCTTACCTGAGGAAATTGTTTTATATATTTTTAGAGAGAGGAAGGGAGAGAGAGATACATTGCTGCCCCTACACACTGTGACTGGGGATCAAACCTATAACCTTTTGGTGCACCAAACCAACTAAGGCACCCAACCAAGGCAGGAGTTGTTTCTACTGTTGCTTTCAAAATTCCTTCTTCGTCTTTGATTTCTGATAATTCGATGATGATGTGCCTCATTTTGGATCTGAGTTTATCCTGCTTGGAGTTTGTTGAGCTTATTGTATGTGTGGACTGATGTGTTTCCCTCTAATTTGGGAGGTTTTCAGATATTATTTTTTAAATATTTTCTGTGTCTTTCTCTCCCTCCTCTCCCTTTGGAACTCTCATTATATGTATGTTGACATGCTTGATGAATAACATAACTCTTTTAGGCTTTGATAATTTTTCTTCATTCTTTGCTTTTTCTGCTCCTCTTTTCCTTTCCTAAGACTGGATACATAACCTGACCTTTTAACATTTGCTGATTTTTCTTTCTGCTCAAATCTGCTGTTGAACATCTTTTATGAATTTTCCATTTTACTTGCTGTACTTTTCATCTACTTTTTTTTTAATTTTGTTCCTATTTGTAATTTCTATTTCTTTACTGGTATTATCTATTCTGTGAGATATCTTTCTTATTTTTCATTAATTCTTTGAGTTGTTTTGTTTTCATCTTGAGCGTATCAAAGACAGTAGTTTTTAAAGTTTTTTTCCCTAATAATCCAAAGCCTATACTTTCTCTTGGTTTATATTAATTTTTCCTGTCAACAGGACATGAATTCCTCCTTTCTTTCCTCAAGTTTGTTGAGGCATAATTGACAGAATCTGTATATATTTAAGGCATAAAATGTAATGATTTAATGTATGTATACATTGTTAAATGATTTCAATAGTTAAGCTAATTAGTAAATCCATCACCTCACATAGTTCACAGGTTTATTTGGGGAGTAAAAACACAATGATCTACCTTCTTAGCAAATCTCCAGTATAACTACAATATTTTTCTTCTTATTCATTATGTTGTGCATTAGATCACTGAAATTTACTTGCCTTATAACTGCTAATTTTACCATTTAGTGAATCAATCCACAGAAAAGAACAAGGCTAGAGGCATAACACCTTCTGATTTCAAAATACAGTACTACAAAGTTATAGTAATAAAAAATAGTATGGCATAAAAACAGACCAATAGAACAAAATAGAGAGCCCAGAAATAAGCTGATACATAATATGCTCAGCTATTTGACTGAGGTTCCAAGAACAATCAATAGGGAAAAGACAGTCTCCTCAATAAACGGTGCTGAGAAAACTGGATATCCACATGCAAAAGAATGGAATTGGACCCTTATCTTACACCACCCAAAAACAACTCTAATTGAATTAAAGACTCAAACATATTACCTGCAACTGTCAAATTCCTAGAGGGGTAAGCTCCTCGCCAGCAGTTTTGGCAATTTTTTTTTTTTTTTGGATTTCACACCAAACACAAAGGCAAAAATGTAAAAAATACACCAGTAGGACTACATAAAACTGAAAACCTTCGGCACAGCAAAGAAAACAAGCAACAAAATGAAAATGTGACCTATCTCTAGGGTGGAAGATTTTTGTAAACTATATCTCTGATAAGGGGTTAATATCCAAAATATATAAAAACCCAACTCAATAGCCAAAAACCCCACAAATAATCCAATTAGTAAATTGGTGTATCGCTTGAATAGACATTTTTCTAAAGAAGACATACACCTGGGCAGCAGGTATATGAAAAGTTGGACAACATCACTAATAATCAGTAAAATGCAAATCAAAACCATGAGATATTGCACACCTGTAAGGGTGGATGTTATCAAAAGGACAAGAAATACCAAGTGTTGGCAAGAGTGTAGATAAAAAAGAACACTTTTACACACTTGGTGGAAATGCTAAATAGTAAGGCCACTATGGAAAACAGTATGGTATGTTCCTCAAAAACTTTAAAAAGAACTACCTACCATAAGATCTAGCAAACTCACTCCTGGGAATGTATTCAAATGAAATTCTGTTCTCCTATATTTATTGCAGCATTATTCACAGTAGTCAAGATATAGAAACAATCTAAGTGTCCAGGGATGGATGAATGTAAAATAAAATGTGATAATATATATCATATAGTATATGGCTACATTACATAATATATAATATATGATGTATAATATAATAAAGATATATAAAAAGGATTATTTTGTTGAAACTCTATTTTTTCAATTGAAATTGACACACAATATTGTATTAGTTTATTAGTTTCAGGTGTACAACATAGTGATTAGACATTTATATACCTTATAAAGTGATTACCCCAATCGGTTTAGTACCCATCTGACACCATACATAGTTATTTCAATATTATTGACTATATTCTATATGTTATACTTTACATTCCCATGGCTATTTTTATGGCTGGACATTTGTACTTCTTAATAATTCATTAAAAAGAATTATTTTGCCTTTATTGGATAAAATTGAGAGGAACAAAAGGAGACACAAAAGCATAATGTGATTCTTCTTCCTTTAGACTTCCAGTCTTCCTGAGGAAATCTTTATTGAAAGGGCTTAAAAAAAGAAGCAGTTGTAAATGCAAAAATAAAGTTTGCAAAGTCCTAGAAACATAGGTCAAAGCAAAAAAATTTGAGCACAGAATTTAGACAACTGTTACCTAACATCTACTCCTTCCTATAGCATATATCCTGACAAAGAATGCAAGTAGTATGTCTTTTGAAAGAAAATCAATGCAGAAATAACTATAACATCAGCAACATCCACTTACAAAAACACAAGAACAAAAATCATGGCATTTGTTAGAAACTTGTACTTTGTGTTTATATAATAGAGAAGCATTTATAGATTATAATTAGCATTGTTGTGGCAGCCAATTTATTATAGTTGGCTATTTGTACAAAAAATTATATATACAAAATTACTTTTCTCCTTTCTCACATGGCCATGTAGGAAACTAACACTTTTGGTAAAAAGCTACATTCTTTATGTATTTGGATAATATTTCAGCCTCAGGCACACTTAGAACCTTTGCCTGAGTCCTGAACGGAACATCCATCTCAAACAAGGCAGCTTTTGTATCTGAAGGATTCAAAATAGCCTCAATACTTGGCAAAAGTTGGGTGATAGGTAAAAATTTTGTAGGGGTAAGAATCTTCTATCACTCAGAAATATATTTTTTAGTAATACAATATTTAGTTTTTAATTGTTTAGTTACAGTTATCCTGCCTTTTTCCCCATTGCTCTCCCCTATCCCACCCCCACTCCCACAGTCAACTCCCATTGTCTGTGCCCATGAGTCTTCTATCCATGTTCCTTTGCTTGCCCCTTCCCCTTCTGTTCCTGTTATTCCCTCCTCCCCCCAACAATACAAAGAGAAATTTATTTAGAATGGCATGGGGAGATGTGTGTGTGTGTGTGCATGAAGGCTATTTTGATTTAACTGTAGGCAAACTGTAAATATAAACCACACACAAGGAACTTTCCAGCTCTGACCAGGGGGTTCAGTTAATTGAAGCATCATTCTGTATACCAAAAAACATTGCAGGTTTGATCCTTGGTCGGGGCACATGGAGGCAACTAGTCAATGTTTTCCTTTCACATTGAGGTTTCTCTCTGTCTCTCTATCTCCTTTCTATCTCTCTAAAAAGTCAGTGAACATGTCTTTGGGTAAGGATTTTTTTAAAAAACAGTACTTTCCAATCTTCCCTGTCTTTGAACTCATGGTGTGAACTCATGGTGTGAGTTCATGGTGTGAGTTCCTCTGCCCTGCAGAGGAAGGACTTGGTGTCTTTGGGGAGGTGCAGCAGTTAAGAGTGTGAGCTCTTAAGCCAGAGATTCTGGGTAAAAAACTCAGCTCACAGAATATGAGATATTTGGCTCAGCACCTAATATCTCAAATCCTAACTCATATAATAATTCTAAATTTCTCCATCAGTAAATGAGATGAATATTAGTCCCTACCTTATAGGCTTGCTGTACACATTTAATGAGCCAGTACTTATAAAGGGCCTGCTTGACATAGGGCTTGGCACAAAGTAAGTGCAAATTGATCTCTGGTATACATCACAAACTGAACTTATTCCATGCTCACTGCTGCAGCAGCACAGATACTTTATTCCTTCAAATATACCATCTTTTCTCTTTTCCTATGAACCTTCATCCATTTTCATCCCCCTGACACCTTATCCAACACTCTGACCTCTACTGCCTTTCTAACCTGTAATTATTCTTTGTGTCCCAAGTTAGATATTTTCCCCAAGAAACTTCTTCCCTATTAAGACTACTTTATATTTATTTTTTATTAAAGCAAAAATTGAACATCACAAAACTAATTATTTTAATCACTTTACAATGTACAAATCTGTGCTTTTAGTGCATTCATTATGTTGTGCAACCATCACTTCTGTCTAGTTTCAGAACATTTTTATCATCTCAGAAAATCCTATCTATATCCAATAAGTAGTCATACCCCATTCCTTCTTATCCTCAAACCCAGGTAATCACTAATCTCCTTTCAATCAATATGGATTTGCCTAATAAGGACATTCTAGAAGTAAAGGTTTTTAAAAGTATTTTATTTATTTATTTTAGAGAGAGGGGAAAGGAGGGAGACAAAGAGGGAGAGAAACATTGATGTGTGAGAGAAACATCAATTGGCTGTCTTTCACATGTGCCCAACTGGAGACCTGGCACACAACCCAGGCATGTGCCTTAACTGGGAAATGAACAAGCAACCTTTTAGTCTGCTGGCCAGTGCCCAATCCACTGTGCCACACCATCCAGGGCTAGAGCATTTTATGTAAATAGACTTATCCAATATGTGGCATTTTGTCTGGGTATAATATTTTGTAACACCTATTTATAGTAGTAGTTTTCATCACCAATTTTCTTTCTTTAAGGTTTTACTTATTTACTTTTAGAGAGGGGAAGGGAGGGAGAAAGAGAGGGAGAGAAACATTAATATGTGATTGCCTCTCACACTCCCCCACCGGGAACCTGGCCCTCAACCCAGGTATATGCCCTGACTGGAAATTGAACCAGTGACCCTTTGATTCACAGGCTCACACTCAATCCACTGAGCCACACCAACCATGGTGATTTTTCTTCTCATTCTAAAATATATTCACTTCATGCATGATCTTCTATAACTATCAAAGTGTCTCATCTAAATTATATGAGTCTCTTGCCTGATAGAAGCTGTTTTGGACTTGCCTGAAAGAGACCAAGACACCTTGGGCATACTGTCTGCACCAATCCAGTATTCTACATGAAAATTTTTCACCATGACAAAAGGAATTTTATTCCAAGAATATAATGTCTCTTTAACACATAAACATCCCAGTGTAATGCATCTTACTAATGGAATAACAAATAAAACCTAATAATCATTTAAAGTGATGTAAAAAAGCCTTTAACATAATTTAACACTCTTTAATGATAAAACTGTCAACAAACTAAAATTAGAAAAATTTCTTCTTTAATGTAATGAAGGGCATCTTTGAAAAACCCACAGTTAACATAATACTTAATAAAGCTATATTGAATTCTTCAAAAGACAACTCACAGAATTGATAGATCTTACAGTACAGTAATTATTTCTCAGTAACTTGTTTTACAAATGGCATCAAAACAACACAATAAGCCATTTAATGCCAAGAAATTTGATAATTTAAGTAAACAAAATTTATAAATCTAAGAAAATTGCAACTAACACAAATTAATAAAAGCTGAAATAGACCTAGCTGGCTTTATTGGATTGGATCAGTGGCTTGAGCAGTGGCCTGCTAAGCAAAGGGACACTGGTTCAATTCCCAATCAGGGTACATGCCTGGGTTGCAGGCCAGGTTCCCAATAGGGGACCCTCAACAGGCAACCACACATTGATGTTTCTCTCGATCTCCTTCTCCCACCCTCAACCGTTGTCTAAAAAAATAAATAAATAAAGTCTTTTAAAAATGTTGAAATAAAACTTGAATAGCCTAAGTTTTGTTAAAAATTTAAACAACTCTCCACAAACCTTATAAAAACAACTTGTTTCAGATAGTTACTCAGGTGAATTCTATCACACGTTCAGTAAAGAAATAACATTCATTCTTCAGAAATTTTCAAAACATTAAGGAGGATGGATTACTACCCAAATTGTTTTATGAAGCTAGCATGTCCCTTTTATCAAAACCTAAAAAGGGCATTTTTTAAACTTGAAAATTATACATGAATATTATTATTGAATATAGTCCAAGAAACATTAAATAACATACAAAATGATGTTATATTTTGACAAAGCAAAGATTATTATGAGACTACAAGATTTTTTTTTAAACATTTTATTTATTTATCTTTAGAGGGGAAGGGAAGGAGAGAGAGAGAGAGGGAGGGAGAGAAATATCAATGTATGGTTGCCTCTTGTGCATTCCTTGCCGGGAGCTGACCTGCAACCCAGGCATGTGCCCTGACCAGGAATCAAACCGTGATCATTTGGTTCACAGGCCCACACTCAATCCACTGAGCCACATCAGCCAGGGCTACAGGATTGGTTTTATCTTGAAAAAATAAATCAGTGGTTTACCTCCAGTTCCATAGGAGATTAGAAGATGCTACTTCATCCTAAACAACAAAAAATCTGAACAAACTGAAAAGCCAACAACTCTTCTTAGATTCAGACAGAAGTGAGGTCACAGGGAAAACAGCTATCCAAAAACTGGGGAGACAAAGCTCTGGATGTAGAGACTTCTGGACAAGAGTGAGGCATAGGTGGACATACTGTGCCTCCTTGCACAACCAAAAGAAGGACAGCAACAAATTTAAAAACAAACAAACAAAAAAAAAACAACCAGAACTGACAGAAAAATTGAACTGTATGGAAGTCTGACAACTAAGGAGTTAAAGAAAAAACATTCATCCAGAGTAGCAAGAGGGACAGAGACAGACAACCAGGCAGATAGGACTCGCAGCAAGGCAGCGGCTGGCAGACCAGGTGATCCCACATTTGCCTATGTATAGACCAGGAGGAACAAGTGGGGAGCAAGATGGACAGCACAACCGAGTATTCCAGTGCCAGGAAATAGAGCCTCAAAGTCCCCAACTGAAAAAACCTGTGGGGATTGAGGCTGCAGGAGAAACTCCCAACCTCATAGGAAAGTTCATTGGAGAAAACCATAGGGTCCTAGATGTTTGCAAAACCTCCAACCTGAGATTCAGCACCAGAAGGGTTCAATTTGCTTGTGGGCAGTGGTGGAGGAGACTAGAAGCTGGCAGAAGACTGAGTGGGCCTCATTGTTCCTCTTGGAACTCTCCCCCACATAGAGTGCCACAGCCCAGCCATGTGCATTGTCCAGCCCTGGTGAATACTAAGGCTCCTCCCCTTACTACATAACAAGGGTGCCAAGACCAGAAAAATGGCCCAAATGAAAGAATAGATCAAAGCTCTGGAAAAACTACCACTAAGTTATGAAGAGATAGCCAACCTATCAGATGCACAGTTCAAAACACAGGTAATCAGGATGCTTACAGAATTTGTTGAGTATCGTCACAAACTAGAGGAAAATGTGAAAAGTATAAAAAGTGAAATAAAGAAAAATAGGGAATCAACAGTTAAAGGAAGGGAACTGGCACTCAAATCAATGGTTTGGAGCAGAAGGAAGAAATAAACATTCAACCAGAACAAAATGAAGAAATAAGAATTAAAAAATATGAGGAGAGCCTTAGGAAACTCCAGGACAACTTTAAATGTTCCAACATCCAAATCATAATTGTGCCAGAAGGATAAGAGGAAGAACAAGAATTTGAAAACTTATCTGAAAGCAAAACAAAGGAGAAATTCCCCAATCTGGCAAAGGAAATAGATTTCCAGGAAGTCCAGGAAGCCCAAAGAGTCCCAAAGAAGTTGGACCCAAGGAAGCACACACCAAGGCACATCATAATTATATTATCCAAGAGTAAAAATAAAGAGAGAATCTTAAATGCAGGAAGAGAAAAGGAGACAGTTACCTACAAAAGAATTCCCATTATACTATGAGCTGATTTCTCAAAACAAATCTTGCAGGCAAGAAGTGGCTGGCAAGAAGTATTTGAAGTCATGAAAGGAAGGAACTAGATCCAAGATTACTCAATCCAGTAAAGCTCTCATTTGGAATGGAAGGACAGATAAAGTGCTTCCCAGATAAAATCAAGTTAAAGGAGTTCATCATCACCAAGCTCTTATTATATAAAATGTTAAAGGGACTTATCTAAGAAAAAGAAGAATATCAAAACTGAACAGTAAAATGACAACAAACTCAAAACTATCAACAACTGAACCTAAAAAAACAAAAACAAAAACAAACTAAGCAAACAATAGAACAGCAACAGAATCACAGAAACGGAGATCCCATCATGGGTTATCAGCTGGGAAGGAGAAGCAGGAAATGGGGGAAAATGTACAGAGCTTAAGTAGCATAAATGGTAGGTAGAAAATAGATGGGGGGATTAAGAATAGTATAGAAAATGTGGAAGTCAAAGAACTTATATGTATGACTCATGGACCTGACTAATGGATGGGGGATGAGGGTGGGAGGGGCTGTACAGGGCAGAGGGCATTAAAGGGGGGGAAATGGGACAACTGTAATAGCATGATCAAGAAAATATATATTTTTTAAAGACTAGGGAGACAGACAGAGTGAATACAGAAAATCACAACTCACCAGAGGAAAAAACAAGAACTGCAACCTCTGCAGGAATCAGTGTGGGGGTAGGAAAACCTGAACTGTAATTGATGAATTGCTGGAGGCTCTGTGTGAACAAGCCCAAAAGTTAAAAACTCCAGAGGGGCTTGTTGGGAACTGCCCTGCCTGGTTTCAGAAGCTGTAACCCCTCCATGGCTAAGGCTGAGTGAGCGACCTTGGGACCATAAGCCACTAGGGAGACAAAGCTTATCTTCCTGGCAGGGTGCAGCCTCTGCCTCTTTTACTTCACCCTGCCTGGCCCCCAATGCTTGATTGGTTAGCCAATGATGGATAAGATTCCTCAAGGGATGGACAACCTAAGACAGACATGATCATGGGGGCCCCAGGGAAGGACTTCAGGGGCTATAGAAAAATGGGGTGATGGACCCTCGCCCCTCAACTTTGAAATAGCCTGAGTACTCATTCTGTCTGCAAGAAGTCTCCTAATCTCTTGGCTGCCTTACTTCCTCTGCCTGAGTTAAAAGCCTGAAACAATGCTGGAGGTGGGTGCCTCCCTGTGCTGGAAAGGGAAGGTTCCCTAGGGTAATCAGGCCTATGAATGCATAAAATCCTATGAAACCTACTTTGGTAATACCCTCAATTTTAATAATAAGGGACCCAAGCAGGAAGTGAGTTTGTTCCCCAAAGTTTTATGGCCCTTTAACTATCTGACCCTGACTCAGAATAAGCCCTCAGAGTTCTTTGAATGTTAACTATTGTTGAATCATTTCTGCCTGACAATAATTGATGAGTTTTATTTCTGTGCAAACTGAACCCAATAAAAGCCTGTCAAGGCAAAGTTCAGGCTGAGATTCTCTGAGGCTTTTTCTCCTCTTGAGAGAGAAGGTGTGCCATCCCTTTTCCTCCACAGGACTTGATAGTCCATGTGAATTTGTCTTGTATCTCACCCACAATGCTGCAGACCCCAGGAGCCAGGGTCCACATCAGGGACTCGGTCATGTGGTTTGAGGAGTCCTCACACTCATGAGTTTTACCTCAAGGAGCTGAACAAGGTTCTCATAGTAAATGCCTACAGTAAAAATATCATGCTTCCGTCAGTAGAGGGGGAAAAAGGAACAGAAGCCACGGCACTCTGTTCTTACCAATGTCTGCCCTCGGGAGAAACTATTTAACCAGAGCCCTGCTGCTGGAGTTTTATGAGACCATAATTGATGTGGGGAAAGTGAAATACCTAACTCCATCCAGCTATTGCCATCCACTTGGGAGAAGGGAAATATCTAACTTTTGTTGTATCCCACCTAAGAGGGCACTGATTAAGAAGTACTTGTGAAGTTTAACAGCCCAAAGGCGTAGACTGAGTAAAAGACTGAATCCTAACCATAAGAATATAGAATTCTTCCCCCCCCCTGGAGCCCCTGCCACACAGACATTATCACCACATTGCAAAGGCCTATTTACAGCAGTTCTTTTTACCTGGCCCAACATATCCAGCTCTCAAAAAAAATTACAAGTCATACTAAAAGACAAAAACAAATTTTAAAAGATAAAGCAAGCATCAGAATTAGACATGGCAGGAATGTTGGAAACCTCAGATCAGGAATTTGAAACTACTATGGGGAGACAACTAAGACTGTGACAAAATATGATAGGAAAAATCATACAAAGGAATAAACAATGAAAGAGAGAAAGGAATTGGAGCATGAGAAAACAGACCTTCCAGGAAGATTACAGAAATAGGAGATCAGAAGATAGTGTCTGAGTAGGTGGAAGCTGAATCCACTTGCTGCTATACCCAGCTAAGATTTTTAGCTGATCTTCTGACAAGTAATCTCAACAATCAATGAAATCTTAGCTGATATGAAATTTTGAAGCCAAGGGGTATAGAAGATGCTTTGTACCATCCAGTAATTGGATTTTATAAGTTGAAAAGGAAATGCCCTGCGTATAGCACCTGCAGCAGCTGAAAGGCCAGAGAGAAATCGCAGCTTTGGAGCTCCCTCCCCTCTCAGAGTACTGGGTCTTAATCTCACCCAGGTATTTCCAACCTTAATCATAGTGACTTAGGTGGGATATACTGAGTCTGTGAATATACTGAGTCTGAGAGACCCAAGCTACACGCACAGAGCAAGGAGCACGTCCATAGCTGTAGTGCCAAACTGGAGAGCTCCAGATAGGTACTCAGTCTTGTAAAATGATCAGGTTGCTGCTCCTGAGTCTGTCAGATGCACCTGAAGGCTGTAGCCAGCCATGACCTTGAGAGACATTTAGCTTTTAGGGGAGGTTGTACGCATGCATGGAAAACCAGACAGTGACTCAGAACCATGGAGTGGGTACAACATAGACTTTTTAAAAGGAACTGAAAGGTGGCTGGGCAAGGACCCTGCATGCAGTGGCTTTGCCAGCAAAGAGACCAGACTGAAAGCACAATTACAGACAG
Organism: Anoura caudifer; assembly: GCA_004027475.1. Classification (NCBI taxonomy): domain Eukaryota; kingdom Metazoa; phylum Chordata; class Mammalia; order Chiroptera; family Phyllostomidae; genus Anoura; species Anoura caudifer. The sequence continues at coordinate 9,947 of PVKU01013168.1, read as the reverse complement.
AAATATAGCAGGATGGGAAAAGTGTTTTTTTTTTTTTTTTAATCTTCTTCTGAACTTCTCTAAGCTGCACCAAACCATGCTGAATAAATGGGTTCATTCTCACTGAAACCAGCTGGGAAGAGAGGTCAGAGATTAGCAGAATACAGAGGGGAGGCCAAAACTGAGATCTCACTGAGTGGATTGGGAAAGAACACTGGTTTCCCCAGCCTCAAGTATGCAAGCAGTGCCCCCCCACCCCATCACTAGCTAACACTGCTGCTGCTGCTGCTGCAGCTTTTCTGGAGAGGAACCTTGCAGAATGGGAAAATTGTTACTTTACCCTTTCAGAGCTTTTCTCACCTGTAGCAAGCCACACTGTATCTCTGGGTCCTTTCCCACTAAATCCAGCTGAGCATGGATACCAGAAATTTGTGCAGTGAGGGTTTTGCTGGGGTCTGGGAAAGGCAAATGAATCAAAGAGTAGGTTCTTTAAAAGGATAAACAAGTCTGACAAAAATCTAATGAGACTAATTAAGAAAAAAGAGATAAAAAAGAAAAAAGAGATAAGACCCAAATAAATCATAAATAAAAGAGGAGAAGTAACAACTGACACCACAGAAATACAAAGGATTGTAAGGAATTACTATGAACAACTATATGCCAAGAAATTGGACAACATGGGCAAAATAGATAAATTTCTAGAAGCATACAACTTCCAAAACAGGAAAGAAGAAGGGAAGCTTAACAGGCCAATAACAACCAGCAAAATTGAAGCAGTAATCAAAACACTTCCAGCATACAAAAGCCCTGTACTAGATGGCTTTGCAGGCAAATTTTACCAAACATTCAAGGAATTAACACCTAGTCTTCTCAAAATATTTTTAAAAATTCAACAGGAGGGAAGATGTCCAAACTCTTTGTTTTTACAATTTCTTAAGTGTTTTTTATTGATTACACTATTACAGTTTTCCCAATTTCCCCCTTCATGACCCCTCTACCCAGCACCCCCAACCCTCCAGCATCCCCTCCTTAGTTCATGTCCATGGGTTACACATATAAGTTCTTTGAGTTCTCTGTTTCCTATACTATTTTTATCTCTCCCCATCTATTTTGTGCTGGCCAATTATGCTTCTTCTTCCTTGTACCCCCCTTTATTCCTTTCTTCCCCCTCCCCACTGAAATCTCTCCATGTGATGTCAATTTCTCTGATTCTGTTCTTGTTCTAGTTGTTTGCTCAGTTTCTCTTTTCATTATTTTTCTTTTTTTAGGTTCATTTGTTGATGGCTAAGAGTTTGTTGTTTTATTGTTCATATTTTTTATCTTCTTTTTCTTAGATAAGTCCCTTTAACCTTTCATATAATAATGGCTTGGTGATGATGAACTCCTTTAACTTGACCTTATCTGGGAAGTACTTTATTTGCCCTTCCATTCTAAATGTAAGCTTTGCTGGATAGATTGATCTTGGATGTAGGTCCTTGCCTTTCATGACTTCAAATACTTCTTTTCAACCTCTTCTTGCCTGCAAGGTTTCTTTTGAGAAATCAGCTGATAGTGTAATGGGAACTCCTTTGTAGGTAACTCTCTCCTTTTCTCTTTTAGGATTTTCTCTTTATCTTTATTCTTGGGTAACTTAATGATGATGTGCCTTGGTGTGTTCCTCTTTGGGTCTAACTTCTTTGGAACACTCTGGACTTTCCGGAATTCCTGGAAGTCTATTTCCTTGGCCAGATTGGGGAAGTTTTCTTTCATTATTTTTTCAAATAAGTTTTCAATTTCTCATCCTTACTCTTCTCCTTCTGGCATCCCTAAAATTTGGATATTGGAAGGTTTCAGGCTGTCTCAGAGGTTGTTCCAAATCATTGATTTGAGTCCTGATTTCCTTCCTGTCACTGTTGGTTCCCTAAATATTTTGTTTTAATTTATTTTGAGTATCTTTCATTTTTCTACCAAGCTCAATGAGTTCTGTGAGTATTTTGATTACAGGGCTTTAAATTCTCCATCAGATATGTTGGCTATCTCCTCATTGCTTAGCTCCCTTTCTGAAGTTTTGCTCTGTTCTTTTATTTGGGCCATATTTCTTTTTCTCAGCACCCCTGATAAGTTGTAAGGTTGTGGGGCTTTAGGTATTCACCAGAGCAGGGCAACCCTCTGTGCTGCACTGTGGCACTGTCTGTGGGGGAGGGGCCAGAGAAGGAACAATGCAGTTCACCTACTCAACTCTAGCCCACTTTTCAATGAACTCTCATGTGAAACTGGGAGTTTCCACCACTTTGGCAACCCCTGCTGTAGTCCACAGTCAACTCTGAGTCTCAGTTTTTGCCTTCAGCCAGCCCTGCCCACAGGGACCACCACCTTGCTGTGGTTTTTCTCAGATGGCCACGCTTGCACCAACCACCACCTCATTCCGGGTTTTTACTGGTCTGGTTGTTCTGGTTGACTTTTTCTTTAATTTCTTGGTTGTTGGAGTTCCATGCAGTTTGATTTTCTGGCACTTCTGATTGTTTATTGGTTATAGATTGGTTGTTATCCTCCTTTTGGTTGTGTGAGCAAGCAAAGGGTTTCTACCTACATCTCCATCTTGGCTGGAGCTACCCCAAACTCTTTTAAGGAAACCGGTATTATCTTAATCCCCAAACCATGTAAAGTCACTATGAAGAATGAAAATTATAGGCCAATATCTCTGATAAACATAGATGCTAAAATCCTCCAAAAAATTATCAAACCAGATCCAGCAATACAATAAAAAGGTCATACACCATCATCAAGTGGGATTTATTACAAGGATAATGGTACAATATTTGGAAATCAATAAACATTATACACTACATAAACAAAATGAAGGACAAAAATTACATGATTGTATAAATAGATGGAGAAAAATTATTGATAAATCCAGCATCCATTTATGATAAAAACACTCAGCAAAGTGGGAATAGAGGAAGTATACCTCAATATGATAAAGGCCATATACTAAAAACTTACCACCAACAGCATACTCAATGGACAAAATCTAAGAGTGTTTCTCTTAATATAAGTAACAAGAGAAGGGTGTCTACTCCCACCACTTCTATTCAACATAGTATTGGAGGTCCTGGCTACAGTGATCAGAAAAGAAAAAGAAATGAAAAGCACCCAAATTGGAAAAGAGGAATTAACACTGTCATTGTTTGCAGATGACATGCTAGTGTACATAGAAAACCTTATAGTCTCTACAAAAAACTATTCAAACTAATAAGTGAATTTAGCAAAGAAGCAAGATACTAAGTCAATATTCAGAAATCTGTGGCATTCTTATACATCAACAATGAACTATCAGAAAGAGGAACTAAAAAATCCCATTTACTATAACAACAAAAAATACCTAGGAATAAACCTAACCAAGGAATTGAAAAGGTCTGTACTCAGAAAACTATAGAATACTGAAGAAAGAAATTAAGGAAGATACAAATAAATGAAAGCATATACTGTGTTCATGGATTGGAAGAATCCATGATGGACTGGAAGAATCGCATCATCAAAATGTCCATACTACCCAAAGCAATCTATAGATACAATGCAATTCCTATTAAATTACCAATGGCATATTTAATAGATCTAGAACAAATATTACAAAAATGTACGTGGAACAAATAAAGACTCTGAATAACCTCAGCAATCTTGGGAAAGGAGAACAAAATTGGAGGGATCACAATACCTAATATCAAATTATACTACAAGACCACTAATCAAAACAGTCTGGTAGTGGCCAAAGAACAAACACAAAGATCAATGAAACAGAATAGAGAGCCCAGAAACAAACCTGGGTCTCCATGGTCAATTAATATTTGTGCATGACCATACAATGGAATAAAGATAGTCTGTTCAATGAGTGGTGTTGGGAGAACTGGACTGGTACATGCAAACAATGAAACTAGACAACCAACTTACACCATACACCAGAATAAATTCAAAATGGATAAAATACTTAAATATAAGTCATAACATGACAAAAATATTAGCATAAAACATAGACAGTAACATTTCAGATATCACATATAGCAATATTTTTACTGATATATATTTTAGGGCAAGGGAAATAAAGGAAAAAATAAACAAATATGACCATACCACATTAAAAAGATTCTGAGCAGCTAAAGAAACCATCATCAAAATCAAAAGGGAACTGACTGTATGTGAGAACATATTTGTCAAACATACATCAGACAAAAGTTCAACCACCAAAATATATAAAGAACTCATATGACTCAACACCCGGAAGACAATCAGTCCAATTAAAACATAGACAAAGGAGTTGAACAGATGTTTCTCCAAGGAGGACCTAGAGAGGGACCTGTAGACATACGAAAAGATGCTCAGCATCACTAGCCATCAGAGAGATGCAGATTAAAACCACAATGAGATATCACTTCACACCTCCCAAAATGGGTATCATTAATAAATCAACAAACAATAAGTGCTGGTGAGGATACAGAGAAAAGGCAACCTTAGTGCATTGTTGGTGGAAATACTGAATAGTGCTGCCACTGTGGAAAATAGTATGGAATTTTCTCAAAAATTAAAAATGGAACTGCCTTTTGAGCCAGTGATCCCACTGCTAGGAATATACCCTAAGAATCCTGAAACACCAATTCTAAAGAATATATGCATGCCTATGTTCATAGTAGCGCTATTTACAATAGCCAAGTTTTGGAACAGCCTAAGTGCCCATCAGTAGATGAGTGGATCAAAAAACTCTGGTACATTTACACAATAGAATACTACACAGCAGAAAAAAAGAACAAATTCCTACCTTTTGCAACCGCATGGATGTAACTAGAGACTATTATGCTAAGTGAAATAAGCCAGTTGATAAAAGACAAATACCATATGATCTCAGTTATAAGAGGAATCTAATGAACAACATAAACTAATGAGAAAAATAAAACCAGAGGCATAGAATCATCAAACAGACTGACAACTATAACAGGGGTGGAAGGAGTTAGGGACTGTTTGAAAGAAGGTGAAGGGATTAGTCAAAGAACATATCTGAAGGACCCATGGACATAGATAATAGTGTGGGGAATGACTATGGAAGGTTTAGGCACACTGGAGGGGGCAAATATTAGGACAATTGTAATAGTATAAACAATAAAAATTAGTTAACATGATAAAAGTAATTAATTGAAAAATTTTTGAATATTCCCTTTTAAGTTAACCATGGCAGAATTTGAAGTATTAATTAATTGAACATGTATTTATTGAGCTCAGATATATTCCAAGTGCTGAACCGGTGCTTGTTATACTGTGGTAATGAAAACAAACATGTTCACTTTCACACAGGCTTATAGGTTCTGTATTAGCCATATTTCACTTAATTGGTTGATAAGGCATAGGAAATGGAAACTCTTAATGCAGTAAAACTACTACTTTTTATAGTAAACCTCTGTACATGCTTTTTAAAATACACTGTAGAAGATATTGTGCAATAAATAAAAATCTTTCCCAGCATAAAAACTTCTATGTTTAAAATTTATCTAAGGGCTACAATTGGTAAAGTAGGCAGCATGCAGAGATGGGCAATGTAAACAGATATTTGGAAATTTTAATTGATATAGAAGGTTAGTACACACAAATCAACATATGAAATTTTTTTAAAATCCATTTATAATAGCTTCAGAATTACTTAGGAATACATCTACCAAAATGTGCCTGTTATGACTTTATTTTTAATTAACATTAATTAACACAGGGTGTGCAATGATGAACTATGGTTCAACAAAAGACCATGAGAGAAATTGAAATAGGGATGTTTATTATTCACAGGTCCTAAAGACAGTATACAGCATGCCATGAGGTACCATGCTGGGAGATCAGAGAAGAATTCAGGCAGAGAGAGCAACAAGATCTGGGGCACATGTCTTTATTAGTCTAGGTTGGAGTGCTTTGCAGTTCCTGAGCTAAGGCTGGACTAGTAACATAAAACCACAGAAACAGAACTTTGGTAAGCTACATAGGGTCTTATCTAAGGGGTGCACAATAGGAAGGCCCTGGGAGGTGGGAAAGACTGTTTTTATAAAGGCTATTGGGGGACTCATATCAGGCATATGTTTGCTTGTGACTCTGCATGTTTTTATCTAGGATGTGAACTTGCATGCGGGGCCTAGTATGAATTTAAGACATTGCAAGGCATTTGGCCAAACAAAATGGGTGCCAAGGTATCAATACCATGGAGTAGTTTAGCTAAACTCTCTACAAGACCCAAGAAATAACTCTATACTAAAAATTGTTGTCTATTGCTAATATAATTAAAGAACTAAATAAATGGAGTAAAATACCATGACTATGGATTGGAAAAAAACAGTATGGTTAAAATGTCAATTATGCACAAATTAATTTCTGATCAATTGAAAACTAATTCAAATATCACCAGACTATTTTCATAAAAATAGAATTGAAAATATGATTCTCCAATTCATACTTATATGTAAAGTACCTTTAAAAACAAAATCAATTATAACAAGGACAAATGTGAAGAATTTACCTTACCTGATTTCTGGACTTAATACAAAGCTACAGTCATCGAGACAGTTTGGTTTTGGCAAAAAGGCATAAAGATCAGTAAAAAAGCACCCAGAAATAAATCCACACATATATGGTCAATGGATTTTCTACCATATTGCTAAGTAAATTCAATGGGAAAAAAGTCTTTCATATATTCTGGATCAGCCAGACATATTTGTGGGAAAAATGATCATCAACACTTACCTCACAGATGATATACAAAATGTAATTTGTGAAAAAAAATTAAATGTAAAGGTGATAATTGCCCTGGCAGGATGGCTAAATTGGTTGCAGCATCATTCCCATACACCTGCAAGGCTGGGGGTTTGATTTCTGGTCAGGGCACATTCGAGGCTGCAGGGTCCATCCCCAGATAGGGTGCAGACAGAGGGCAACCAATCAATGTTTCTCAAATCGATGTTCCTCTCTCTCTGTCTGTCTGTCTGTCTCTCTCCATTCCTCTCTCTCGCAAATCAGTCCTCTGGTGTGGATTAAAACAAAAAACATAAAGGTAATAACTGAAACTATAAAACTTCTTGAAAGTCATTTAGTAGAAAAACATTGTGACCTTGTATTAATCATGGGTTTCTTAGGTACAACACAAAAAGATCCATATAATAGAAACATTGATTAGTTAGATTTCATCAAAATGAAAACTTTTTGTTCTTCAAAATACATTGTTAAGAGTATGAAAAGAAGCCAAAGACTGAGAAAATATTTGCAATTTGCATATCTGATAAAGGCCTGATATTAAAATATACACATAACTTAAAATCTCAAAAATAAAACAACATATTAATAATGTGCAAAATATTTAAACAAACACTTCATCCATAAGACAAAATAGGTGTCATTCAGGTAGCAGATCCTCAACATGCTTAGTCAATAAGCAGCTACAAATAAAGACATATTGAGATATCATTAACCAATTAAAATGTTCCAAGTTAAACTAAAATGGATTAAAGAGTTAAATGTGAGACTTGAAACCACAAAAATCCTGGAAGAAAACTTAGTAAAATCTCAGACATTTCTCATAGCAATAGTTTCTCTGATGTAACTACTCAGGCATAGGAAACAAAACAAAATAAACAGATGGGACTACATGAAAATAAAAACTTTTTCACAGCAAAGGAAACCAAAAACAAAATGAAAAGACACCCACTGAATGGGAGAATACACTCACCAATGATATATCTGATATATCTGATAAGTTCTCTGTAAATTTTGTATTTACAAAACTCAGCACCAAACAAACAATCCAATTAAAAAATGGGCAAATGTCCTGAGTAGAAAATTCTTCAAAGAGGACATACAGATATTCAATAGATATATGAAAAGATGCTCAATGTCACTAATTTTTAGAGAAATACAAATTAATATATCACTTCACACCTTTCAGAATGACTATCATTAATAAGTCAACAAACAAAAACTTTTTACAAAATTCAACTCCAAAAATAAAAAACACAAACAACAAAATAAAAAAATGGGTGAAGGACCTGAATAGACAATTCTCCAAAGAGGATACAAAGATCACAAATAGACATATGAAAAGATTCTCAACATCACCAATCATTAGAGAAATGCAAATTAAAATCATAATGAAATACCATCTCACACTTGTCAGAATGGCTATCATCAATAAATCAACAAACAAGTGCTGGCAAGGATGTGGAAGAAAGGGAACTCTTTTGCAGTGTCGATGGGATTGCAGACTTCTGCAGCCTCTATGGAAAACAGTATGGAATTTCCTCAGAAAACTAAAAATGGAACTGCCTTTTGACCTGGCAATTTCACTGCTGGGATTTTATACTGAGAACTCTGAAACACCAATCCAGAAGAACCTATGCACCCCAATGTTCATAGCACCACAATTTACAATAGCCAAGTGCTGAAAGGAACCTAGATGCCCATCAGTAAATGAATGGATCAAAAAACTATGGGACGTTTACACAATGGAATATTATGCAGCAGAAAGAAAGAAGGAGCTCCTACCCTTTGTGACAGCATGGATGGGACTGAAGAGCCTTATGCTAGGTGAAATAAGCCAGGCCATGAAAGACAAATACCATATGATCTCACCTTTAATAGGAACCTAATCAACAAAATGAACAAGCAAGCAAAATATAACCAGAGACAGTCAAATTAAGAAAAATATGACAGTAATCAGAGGGGATGTGAGAAGGGATAATGTGGGGGGAGAGAAGGGAAGGGTTTTCAGGAACAACTATAAAGGACACATGGACAAAACCAAGGAGGGGTGGAAGCAGGGGAGGGAGGTGGGATGGCTGGGTTGTGGGGAGTGGAGGGAAGTAAATGCTGACAACTGTACTTGAACAACAACAAAATAATTTTTAAAAAACAGTAGTACATTTTCACAATAGAGTACAACTCAGCCATAAAAAAGAGGGAAATCTTACTCTTTAGGACAGCATGGATGGGCCTGGAGAGTATTTTGCTAAGTGAAATAAGCCAGTCATGGAAAGACAAGTACCATATGATTTCACTGATATGTGGAATCTCGTGAACAAAATAAACTATCAAACAAAATGGAAACAGACTCACAGATACAGAGAACAGTTTGACAGCTGTCAAAGGGGTGGGTGTTGGGGGGCAGGATGAAAAAGGTAAAGGGATTAAGAAAAAACCTCATTGACATGACAGTATGATGATTACCATAGGGAAAGGGGTGAGGAGAGATAGAAGGTAAAAGGGGAATAAATGGTAATGGAAGATTTGACTTGAAGTGCTGAACACACAACACAATATGTGGATGATACAGGACTGTACTCCTGAAACCCATATAATTTTATTCACCAATGTTACCTCAATAAATTCAATAAATAAAAAATAAAAATAAAATAAAAAGATTGATAATACTAAATTGTGACAAAGTTGGGCACCAAATGGAATTCTCATCCACTGATAATGGGAATGAAAAATAAAAGAAGCTGTTTTGGAATATATTTGGGCAGTTTCTTAAATAGTTAAAATTTCATTTCCCATATGTCCCATTCCATTACTCTGCTAAGCATTTAACTAAGAGACATATTCGTGTTTTATTTTTATTTGTTCATACTGTATCCCATTTAAAGGAAGATCTAGAAAATGGAAACTGTATAGATTGACATCAAGTAGATAAGTAGTTACTTGGGGATGAGTTTGGAAAGAGGGCTGGGTTGATAAGGCACTTAAGTTTGAAGGGGTGGAAATGTTGGTAATGTTGATATTGGTGATGGTTTTAGATATGAACACATATCTCACATCCAATGAAAATATACATTTCAGACTTCCGGCCAAGATGGAGGCGTAGGCAGACACACTGTGCCTCTTCTCACAACCAAAATTAAGGACAACAAAGATTTAGAAACAAGAAAACAACCAGAACTCAGAAAATCAAACTGTTTGGAAGTCCAACAACGATTCAT